>SCLH01001707.1:10592-66795 GCA_004367855.1 Oikopleura vanhoeffeni
CCAATAAATGCTAATAAAAATGGAGAAAAACGAGATAAAATTGAGGTGATTTATTATTTCGTTGATTTGGGATAAATATAAAAAATATGTGAGAAATATTTTAGAGAAATTAATGGAAATTTGTTAAACAATTTTTTAGATTTTTCGAAAAAAAATTTGTGTTTTGAACACCTGGTTTTACTTTTGTACGGTATTCTGAATACCCAAAAAATTTTTAAAAGTTTATGTACATTTGTGTTTGGAAAAAATGTGTGTTTTGAACACCTGGTTTTATTTTCATATGGTATTTTGAATACCCAAAAAATTTTTAAAATTTTATGTACATTTATAAAATAGAAATATGGTCAATTATTAATTTTTGTTGCTTTGTTTAAAACAAATATTTCTAAATTTTATATAAAATTATACTACAAATAGATTTAATGCATTTATGCTAAAATTTGAAAAAAAATTTTCTAAAAATTTTAAATTTTTAGATATGCTGAAGGAGCTGTTTGCAACATTTCCTATGAGGGCTGGAACTTGGAGCGGCAAGAGTGGATTAGGTAAATAGTTTTGAAATTAATTTGGAAAAAGTAAAAATTTTATGAGGGAAAAAATTTTGAAACTTTTATTTTGAAAAAAAAATTTTACCGATAATCGACGATTTTGAGGAAGCTTAACCATTTTGGGTTTTCACAGGCGACTGGTATCTTATCCTCATTAAGCTTAAAGCTACGGGTTGTACCATCACTCAAAAGGACTGTTACAAGACCTTCGTTTTGGTCTTTTGCGGACATTGGTGATCTTGTAGATCGCTCCATTTTTCTACATGCGTCGATTAGCTTTTCTAAAGCCTTTGGGTCCGGTACAAAACCCCCCGTGAATTCGTCCTGTTCGTCTAGGGTCGAAATTTCTTTTGGCCAGCTAGATTTTTCGATGTCTTTACTAGCCAGGCTTGTAAGGACATCTTTTGTAGGCATCCAATTTCCCTGGTTTAGGACCTGTTGTAGGGTCGGGTTTGATCTGAGCTGTAGAGTCAGAGTGAAAATTCCCGACATTGGATAAGATCTACACTATAATAATTTTAATTAAATATAATTTTTTTCAAAAAAATATAAAATTTTATCAAAAAAATAAATTAAAAATTTATTTTTCAGTGATTAAAAATTGTTTTCACTAAAATTTAATTTTAGTGATCGGTATTCTGATGAGAACTACATCAGATACAAAATTATCATGACCGCAGAGAGATTCCGATGGTACCAGCTTGAATTTGCCAAAAGAGACTTCATTATTGATACATTGGCAAATGGCAAAATTATTGATTTTCTACATCAATGTCAGCTGGTAGATGGCCGCCTTGAACCTCAGGTATGTTATTATTGTTAAAAAGATTCAGTTTTTAATTATGTGTTTATAATAATTTTATAGCTATTTGATAGCTTTTTGATTTGAAAAAAAACTGTCTGCTAATTTGATAGCACCTTTTTGAAAAAAAATCTGCTATTGTGATAGCTTTTTTAATAAATATGTTATATAACCACTTTTAAAGAAGTAATGTGTTGACATTTTTATGTAAAAATATTGCTATTTGAAGCATTGTTTGTAAAGTTGAATAAAACTCTATTTGATAGCGTCCTTAAAAAAATGCATACTTATTTGGTCTATTTGCATAGCAATTTTATTTTTAAATTGAGTTTAATCAATGGCTTATTTTAAATTTAAAAATAATTAATTTTACAAAAAATATTTTTAACATAAAAAATGCTTACAATGACTTCCGCCCACCATTTGTTTGTAGTGGGTTGTGATTTCATTATTTCTATCACAATGCAAAGCATCAAATAAGACTTTGTGTCCCCGTACGGTGAACACAAATGGTTTTCTACACCATATTGGTTTAGTTCCGCTGCCCGAACGGATAAATATTTGGTGTAGCTATAGGCCGGCGTAGCAAAACCTCCATCTTTTGATGGTCCCGAATCTCCCAAATTATACAGGAATCTGGCTGGCGCCATTTCCTTAGACATCAAAGCATTTCTGCATTTTCGTTGTCTAGTTTTTGTATTTTCAACAAAATTTATGTCGTCCGGAATAGTTTGACCGGTTTCCAGTACAACTTTTTTGGGTCGACCTCGCGCATTTTCGACCAGTTCTTCTTTGAACTCAAAACCTCCAGAGTCATATCTGGGCGCGACATCAAACATATTCGAAAACAAAAGTAATTTTTCATTTTTACTTTTTTGCTCGATAACCGGTAAAATATTTCTAACCTCGGTTATGATATTTTCCTGGTTATTTGGCATGTCACTACTAATTTGTTCGGTCGTAGTTGACTCTTGGTCGTAAGAGAACTGGCGACTATATGTAGGTCGCACTGGTTCAGGGGCATTTTGTAAAAAATTTTGAACCGGTGCAACCGCTGGTTCGGGTTCATAGTAATTGCCGGTGTGGTCGAAAGGCACATATGGCTGTGGTTCTGACCAATCAGGTTCCCGTACGGGTGCCCTGCCTGTATTCTCCGTCCATTTTTTTATATCAATACCGGTATTTGCTGGTATTTCCGCCTGAGCGGTTTCTGTGAAATTTTGATCGTTTGGCTGATTATCGATTTCCAAAACGTCAATTTCCATATCGGCCTCGGGTTCCAAATGAACTTGGTTCAACGTATTTGCGATACCCCCTGTGGTATGAGTGGTTGAGGTTGAAATTGTTGACCGGTTGTCCTCGGCCAGGTCAATTTCGCGGCGCATAAAATATGCTTCCAATTCCTCGTCGTTTAAGTCATTTACCCTTGGGTCAGATAATGTTAATGACTTTTCAGACATCTTTTCTTAAAAATTTTTACAATTAGCTTTTTTCTGGTTTTTTCAAAATTTTATTTTTGTAAATACAGAAAAAAATTGGCGCAAAAAGATGATAGGGAGGTCCTGGGATCTATTTGCAACAAAATTGTTTTTATTTAAAAATTTTCTAGAACAAGGTTGGTCGGTACCAAAATGTTCAAACGCGGCTCTTTGGCTTGCTGCCAGACGATCCCGATTGCTGGTTGGCAATTGGATGGGAGATCCCGCGCGATTTCAAAATTTCCAAATTTAATGGATTTTTGGGTCACTGTGTTGCCAGAACCCGCCTCAATGTAGGGCTAGAATTTTCGACTCGGGTGGCTCGCATTGAAAATGGGGATGATAAAGGCGATTTTATCGGGCTGTTGCCGCTAATGTCGCAGTTTCTTGAGTGGCCAGAGGATGTAAAAGACGAGTTCCCCCTTAATCAAACTTTTCTAACCGCAAAAAGAACTGTGTTTGTTCCAGTTTCTTTTTTGCTACCTTGGTTTAGAAAAGTAGATCGTCATTATTTCTCTGTATTGACCGGTGAGGAGCTTGATCGCGAGTTTAACCTCGAACTATCTGTCCCTGACGATCTGGTTAATTCGTCTATGGTTGATTTGGCTCCTTATATCACCGAAATTTTTGGCGAAATTGCCACGGTCAATATTCTTTGCCATGTTTCGGCATTTGTTAAATCATTAATGGGGGTTATTGTTTTAAAGAAACAAAAGTCGATTCAGGGAAAAATCGTTAAAATTAAAACTTTATAAAATAACATTTTAAATGTTATTTTATTTTTATAATTTATTTATTTTTGATGAAATAATGTTTCAAACATTTTATTTTTATTTAAAAAATTTTGAAACTATGTTTCCTTTTTATGTAAAAAATCGATCTGATCGATAGTATTTTGTAAAAAATGTATATAATAGTATTATAAAAGAATTTAAAAATTTGTACATAATATAATTGGTATTTACTTTTCATGCGGGAAATTATGCTTTTGAAGCTAAAAAATCGATTTAATCGGTAATTTTATTTTTGATCTCATCAAAAACTTTTTATTTAATTTTTAATTATTTTAACTTATTTTTACTTAATTTCAATTAATTTTTCTTATTTTTGTAAAAATAATTTGTATTTTTGTTTTTATCACAATTTTAAACGATCAACAGGATTTGTTGTCGCTAACCCCCTTCATGCCCGGTGGATTGCCATGTTGGAATTTCCGTAACCGGCAGATTTTACATGAAAATGTGTTTTGTGGGCATGTTTATGCTCCAGTTGACGATGGACCTGCAAAAAATGGTCAAGAATTTATTCCTCCCCCGGAGATCTTCTGCCCCACATGTCAATATTCTATTGAAAATGTAAACTGGTAAGATAATTTAAAGTTTTTATAAATTACCGGTTTTTTCTTAAAAATTTTACTGGTTCATAAAAGTTTGTTTTTTATTCCGGTAAAATGTTGCATATACATATACAATTTAATTGTATAAAATAATTTTTTATTTGTACATTTAATTTTCGAGTTTTTTCGAAAAAACTAAAAATTTTTGAGAAAAAAATAATTTTGAAAAAATTATTAATTATATGAATTCTATTTAAATTTTTAAAATTCAGCCATGGAGTCCCTGCAATTCTGGCCGTCAAAATGGTCCTAGCTCGGGGTATGGACATTTTAGCATATAAAAAATTTCCAGACGATGATGGTATCTTGGCCGACCTTCGCTGGAAACAGAAAATGCCAGTCCGAGATGATCTTCGATTGGTGAGCGTGGAATTCTCGACTGCTGAAAAGTTATCTGATGCGGAAAGAGATATCATTTCTCTTGTTAGAGGCATCAATCGTCTCTACAACAGAAAGAATTTTTCGGCACCTTTTGTGGTGGCTTCAGCTGTTGAAGGTAAAAAAATTTAAATTTTGTTGTATGTTCCGAAAAAAATTTCCTAGAATTTCCAATCTCTGAAAGTAGGTAGAGATTTTGTGGGCATTATTGCAAATGATTTTATTTGGTCCGATTCCATGTTTGTTTGAAATGGTGAAACCCCCATTTCCTGCAATACGTTAGACGCAATAGCATATGGGCCTAAATCGGGGTTTTGTGAATTGATTTTTGATTTTTGAAATTTCTGATAAAAAATATAATATGGTTCGTTTTTTGTCCATATGTATATTTCGCCTCCTACTGTATGTTGTAGTGGGAAACCCCCATTACAAATTTTTAAACCAAAATCCTGGGTTAATTTGGCCGTTAAATTGGCCACTTCTAAACGTATATTTAGTAGGACGCTGAAAAATGCCCTTATTTTAGGGTCCTGTGTAGCAGGTGTTTTAAATTCGGACATAATTGCGTGATAGGATATAAACGTGTAGGTAAAATTATCAGTAGAACGGACAACTAGATCCCGAAATTCAAAAATTGGGCCTTCTGGGAGCATTTCTCGGGAGTAACTTTTGATCAAATTTTTAGTAATAGCGTTTGCTGCCCTTAGAGGGCCATTTTCGTGGGCTTTGCCCGCACTATTACTAGTCCTTTGACTACTAGCACCTTCAGAAATGGTACCATTGTGGTCCGTTTCTATATTTTCATATTCTGAAAAGTTCCCTGAACATTCTGCTAGTAGTTTTTCCCTATAAGTCAAAATTACAAAAATTAAGCTTTTGTAAAAAGTTGCTTTTGTTTTATGAGAAACTGGTTCTTTTAATGACAACTTTACTATAGTATCTGTTAAAATTAATTCGCTTTTTAGCAATATACTTTGGAAATTTTTCATAATTTCAGTAATTGCCCTACTATTTTTAACCGGATCAGAATCGTCAGAAATCGATCCATCAGAGTAACTCTGTTCTTGTTCGGTAGAATTTTCTTCTGGAAAAGTACTGTCTTTTTCAAGTAAATCTCTAACACCGATTAAGGTTAATTCTAATTTTGTGGCGAAATCGTCTGATATTTGGTGAATTAATCGGTTAGTTTTTCTTGCGTAAATAATTTCAGTTATATTTAACGTAAGAAAAAGTATCCCGGTAAATATTACTGCGACGGATATTACCCTGAGGTCTTCTAGGAAAACCTCATATAGACGTTTGTCTCCAAAAAGATGGTAATATCCTTGGAAAATAATTCCTAACCAAGACACATTTTGCCATAAAACTTGATTTCGAAAAAATTCAAACATTTTAGTTTTTCTCTTTTTCGTAATGACGTTTGAGAAACTGAAAGTGAAAAGCGAAAATTTATTTAGGTTATAATTTGCGCCCCTTGATTGTACACCCGTTGCCTTGTTTTTGAAAATATGATTATTTTAACAAAAAATTGTCTCGCCGATGGTGTTATCTTAGGGTGTTTTATTTTTATAGAAAAAAGTGTTTTGAATCTACTTTTATATTTGTACTTCAGGTACTACTATCTGCCTGAAATTGGCCGCTGGATACCGCGATATGGCTTGTATATCTCTGGTTTTGGATGTACTTTCTGCCGGTTCTTCCTGCTACCGGTCACATCACCAGATTTCAGGTGCGCAATGGCGCATGGGGATGTATAAGCACAGTCAGGCTTTATTTGACCTTCTTTTCAAATTGGTCAGTCCTATTGATAGAAGTCAATTTCATGGAGAATTTGGATTATTTCATCTTCTAGATCTCTCCTGCCAGACGATTATGTTTCGGGTATCCCGTATGAATTATGATGCAGAGTTCGAAATGCATGCCATGTTCCTGACTCGTAAGTTTATTTTTATATAAAAATTACATGTAAAAATATCTTGAATTATAAAAGGAAAATATTTGAAAAAGTTTTCTTCAAAAGAAAATAATTGCTAGGGTCGGATTTGAACCCGAGTCCTACTTAAAAAGGTCTGCTTTGCCGCTAAGCTACCCATTTTGTCAATTTTTTCTTTATCCAAATTAATTCTCATAAAACATTTTTGAAAAAAAATTTTATGATAACATTTTTTTTATTTAAAAATTTACTATTTTTTCAACAAAAAATATTTTATAGATTAGACATTTTTTTTAAAAAAGATTTCTTTTCAAAAGATAAACGAAAAAATTTTATCTTAAAAAATTTTTAAGTAATTTGTAAAATACTCGGGTAACAAGGGGTCGTTCAAAACTTTTTATATTTTAGGTGGCCCGCTCAAAAGTTTTGAAAGGCCCTCCGTAATGGTATTTTACAGTTATTTTCTAATTTGAAAAAGGTAAAAAGTGGTTTTTATATTCCAATTTTAAGGTCCATACCTTGTGGTGAATGGGGTTGACCTGATGTTGGGTCGTTTGAAGGCCGCAGCCGCTGTAGATTCATTCTATGAAAGTTCGACGGATCGTCATGAATTCAAAATATCCGCCTTTCTTTAAGTGTTACCTTTTAGTATTTTTTCATTCCGGTCTGAAAATTGCTATTATGTTCAAAATATTCCCTTTCTGTACTTTTGTGAACAAAACCGGTTTCACGTAAAAAGTACAAATGCGGGGTCTTAACTCATAGAGTCTCCATTAAATAGTTATATTTCAAAAAATAAAATCTTTTTGTCCCGAGAGGGTCCCGGATGAAATGGTTTTGAGCTGGTTTTTCTTAGAGAGGGGTCAGGGGCCTAATCCTGAGTCTTTTTGAAATAATCAGCTCATATTTTTTGAAGTAGAACTATTTTTTGCAATTCTAAAGAGTTAAAAAATCCATGAGCTTATTGGTTTTTGTCAAATAGTTTTATTTTTTGAAAAAATAGAATCTTTTATCCTTAGAGGGTCCCGGATAAAAGGTTTTGAGTCGTTTTGTCATAGAGAGGGTATAGGGGCTCTATCCTGAGTCTTTATGAAAAAACGATTCATTGTTTTTTCGATAATGTGATTGTTTGCCGATCATTAAAAAAGCTGAATTTTAATCATGGTGCTTGAGGTTTCTGTTAAAAGATAAAATTGGCTGAAAAAACGCCTATCTTTGAACGAAACCTCGGGTTTTTGTATTTTGATAATTTGTATCAAAAAGATATTGTTATGTAATTTGTACATTTTATCTTGACTCCTGTTTTCTAGCAAAAAATTGTCTAGCTGCCAACAGGCTGCCCGCCGATAAATTCGCGCGTAGGTTGTCCTAACCTATAATTTCTTTTGGGCGTAATTATTTCGCTAAAAAATGCCTATATTTTACTTAAGCTTATAAATGACTGAAAATTGAGCCCTTTTTCCAAAGATCAAAAATAAATAGCCTACCATGTAAACACGTGACTTTTAGTTATTTATAGCATTGTTGGTTTGATTATGACTATCATAAAAATAGCTTTAATATTTTTTTAAATTTTCGAAAGAAAAATATATTTTTCGATTTTTTGTAAAATTATGAGACGTTTTGGGGATCGTATAGTCTTGGGGAATGCCCTTAATAAACCTTTATGTGCTTTGGCGGAGCAAGCTATAGAATCCGGTCGAAATATATTGGGGGGCCGTGAGGCCGGGACCCAACTGAGACTTATTGGTCATATTGATGAAATCTCCTATATAAAAGATTCTTATGTAAATTTGATTCATTTTTTACAGGTGTATCATATGACCAATAAACTTCATTTGGGGTCCGATGCTCGGTTTCCCCGTATTCCTTTGGCCGGTTTGTGGACCGCCAGAAAAATGATCCAGCAAACGTTTGTTGCTTCGATCCGACGTCTTTTGCAGCATTTGAGGGATATCCACAATGTCCCTGTGGCTTCCCTTTTGGATGAGATCCAGTATTATGACCAAGAAAGTTCGCCTCGACATGATCTGAATCTCAATAGACGGAACCGAATTGGGGCTGACCGATATCGCCGAGCTCAGGTAAAAACTGTTTTTATTTGACAGTGTTATAAAGTCATAGTTAAACGAAATATATTTATTTTGTTAGATAATTAATTTTTTTATTTTTTGAGTTTTTTCTAAAAAATTGTTATTTTTAATACTATATTTGTACGAAAAAATGTTCCTAACTAATAAACATATTATTCTTTTTAGCCTGATTTCCAGGACAATCGAAGAACTTTCGCTCATCGTGGGCGCGGTCGTGGAAATTTTCGATCAGTCCAGAACCGGTTGCCAAAACCGATGCCTGTTGTGGTTCCTGCCACTGATCCCGTGGTTGCTCAACGAAAAATGGCCATGGTAACCGCCGAGTTGAAAGCCATCGTCGATGATTGGCAAGTACTATGTACTTTGGAAGGTAAAAAATTTTGTTTGTTAAAAAATTTTATTGTTTGGTTTTTTTGAAAAAATCCTAGTTTAACTACAATTTTTTGAAATTTCACATTTTCGGGTTTATAGTGGTAATTGTTTAGGAACTTTTACCGGAAAAATTTTTGCGAAAATTATTCTAGAAAAAAATTTATAGGGACTTTTTCCAGAAAATTTCGGCTGTTTTTGAGAAAAAATTTTTATACATAGTATTTATTTTTTTATTTATAGATGCTGAAAATCAAGAATCTCCTGCATTTGAAATTCCGGCTGTTGATGACCCTGATGACCCTGATGACACATTATGTATCATGTGCGTAACTGGGGATGCAAATGGCAATCCTTATCCCTGCCCATTAATGCAAGAAGGTGTTGCCTTAGAGGCATTTGACAAAGTACGAGACGCTAATCCTGAGTAACCGTTTAACGGTTTTCGCGATTAGCGATTTGGAGTATAACTCCTAGTACCCTTTTAAAGGGGTTTCGTACGTTGTCGATTATTATTTTGTATAACAAAATCTGCCTTTATCAAATAAAGATGCCTTTAAAAATGTTTGTGACTAAGTCTCAATTTATTATGTAAATTTGTACATTATTTTACCTTATTTTAATTTTTAAATATTTTTACCTAATTTTTATTTTATCCTAAATTTTTTGAAATCCTCAAAAAACAAAATTGTTTTTTTAATTTTCGGGCTTCTTTTTAGACTTGTTTTCCCCTTGTTTTTTCATATTTTTTTCGCTGTAATCGAGTCTTTTGCTTACTCGTAGCCTACTATGGCGTTGGTCGATATCCCTTTGGGTTGCCGGTTTATTTTTATTTGGTGTTGGTGAAAAACCTGGGATACGAGCCGGTAAGGGGGTTGATTCCTGAAATTTAGTTAATTTTGCCCTATGGGATGTTCTTTTACGGAATTCCTCCCCTATTTCCAGGTGCATAGCATCCTCCTCATTTGAGCGGATTCCTGGGAAATCTTTTAGTTGGTCCCAGGTGCCATCACTTAGATATGTTTTATCTTGTGGTTTAAGCACGTGGTCTTTTTCTAGAATTTCTGGAAATAAAGGGATGAAATCTGAGGTGGGAATTATTGTTTCATTTTTTGAATTTCCCGCTTCTCCTTGAACCGTGGTTTCTAGAGTGTCCTCTAGATCCCTTTCTGTTAACTCACTGACAGAATTATTCGGGGAAACTTGGTTTCCCGGAATTATTGTGTCCTCACTACAAGAATTGTTAGTGGGATTTTCTGTTATTGTATCGTCATTTACCGAATTATCTTCTAGTATTTCTGGTAAGACTGATGGCGGTGCCACTGAAAGTGGGTTAACCGAAAGGGGTTGAATTGAACCTATCCCGCTATCTAGGGAATCATTTAATTGTTCCCGGTATGGGATTTCGGGAAGTCCCGGGGACCAAATTAATTGTTCATTTTCTACATCCCTAATAGCATAACTTTTAGAGAATTTTATTGGTAATTTAACATCCGGGAATCGTAATCGATTGTACCCTTTTGTTCCGTCAAGAATCTGGGATATGGCCGTAAAATGCCATATGTAATTTTTATGCGTTCTCACCCCTAATTTTACGGTATGTATTAATTGTGAGTCCCAGTCAATTCCGTTTTTGAAACGGTCGGATGGGGTTATTTTGTAGAAAATATTTCTTTCATTTTTATCAAAAGTTTTATCTACCGTAATTATGTCCCCTGTTTTTAGGGGGGATGTCCCTGGGAGCCCATATTCTGAACCGTTTTCGTAGGGTGAAATTATTAAGGGGTCCCGATGTTTCTTACTCAAGGCTAATTTGTCTTTGCTTTCCCGGGATTTTGCCCGGGCTAATTTTATCTTAGATATTAATCGCTCTATTGGAAGCAAAAAAGGCTGGTTTTCAAGCTGTAATGTGGAAAAGAAAATTTCCGAGGGTGTCCATCCCTCTGCTCCCCGTAAGTGGTTATATTTTTTTGCTGCCTTACGGGCTACTGATTCTCTATCCGCGCCAGGTTCAGCCATAAATAATTTTATATATTTATTTATTTTGCTGCACCTGCCGTCTAGTTCGGCGATAGCGTTTTTACTTGCGCTAGTTTTAGGGTGCATATATAGACTAACCCCTAATTTTTTTAAAACTTCATGTTCTGCGGCTACCGCATGCGGTGACGCGCTGTCGCACCGAAACACCACTTCGGTGGTGTCTAAAAGTCGCTCGCAAAAATCGTCCCTTATTTGCCCACATAGCTTTAAAAGCTTATTAGTAGTCATACTATCCCCTGGGATCACGTAAAGTTTCGAAAAACGGGAGATGCTTTCTGTAGCGAAAAGCCATCTCCATTTCCCAGAAAAATTTTTGTCCCCTTTTTTTGGGGGCTGGAAATGGTGTAGCTCGTCTATGAGCACCACTTCTCCAATTGCTTTTGGTATTTTTATTTCTTTCATAGGCCTAAACATTTTCGGGTCATTTTTCACCATTAAACATCCCTGGCATGTGTTTACCTTTGCGGCAATTGCCAGTTTTAGACCTGTTACTTTAAAAAATCGCTCGGATGCCAGATTTAATTGGTTTATGCTGGTATGTCCTAAACTATTGTGGGCCGCCTGTGCAATTTCCCGCGCGCGTTTTTGTGGGAGATCAACGATGTCTCGTTCGACATCTGATACTTTATCCATACGTTTAAAACATATGATACCTTGATCGTCCACAAATCGTGTGCGGAACATTGTACTTAGCGCTGGAAATTTTTTTGGTCGTGCCGGGTCTATGACCACTCCTCTTTGTTTTTCAAGGATAAGAACCCTAGCTTGTCTATATAAATTATCTGCGCTCTGCCAGTCTCGAAGGAGACCAAAATCCTGTCTTAGCTGAGCTAGATTATGGTCTATTTTTGAAAAAGCCCGTAGGCTTACCTTTTCTGGTTTTGTTTTTAGAAAACAAAACTTTAAAGGATTTGCAGATGGGCCGTAGGCCCCTAATCTATTTTTCGGGCCGAAAGTAACTGAGCCATCTGTCCGTCTAAATTCCGTGCTTTCAGATTCAAAATCTGAAAGGTCTCCCTCAATATCGCAAAAAAACGATAGCAGCTGGTTGAAACTTATTGTTTCATGGAAATCGGGTTCTGCCCGATCCAGCTGGTTATCGATTTCGTCCGATAGTGAGGACACATGGTTAAAAAAGTCAGCTGTGTTTGATTCTAAATCTACAGCTTGGCAGACTGGGCAGTTACGATCACATTCTGATTGGCCTTTGCTTTCTTTTAGAAAGGGTAAATGTCTAGACATAAAGTCTATTTCGGGAATATCTTTTCCCGCCACATGGATCATTCTGAAACTTTGTACGAGCATTTGTGCAAAAAGGGAGTTTATCTTCAAATTTGTATCTGAAGGGATTCCCTCTCTGCGCATTCGCTCGTACAACATGACCGTGGATTTACTATCCGTTCTGACTGTGACCCTATGAGAGCTGTTATTTATATGGGGCAGGAAATATAGCATTGCTGCACAAATTCCCTGCAACTCTATTATGCACGAGCCCGGGAGCGTTTTATTCATGCCTACGGTACGTTTTTTTGAAAAAAATCCGTTAAAAAGGCGCTTATTTTCGACTGGGTCGAATTGATATAAAACTGCTCCCGTTCCTGCATAGCTTGTATCGACTGATAGGATTAAATCCAAATCGTCGCGAATGGGACTTTTGGCCATAAGCTCATTTTGAACCTCTATGGCCTTTTTAAAATGTTTTTTTTGAGTCCTCGCTCCATATTACTTTGTCACTACTACCCCCTACTGCTAATTTTCGTATAGGGTCTAGGACCATTGCTGAGTATGGACAAAATTCGGATATAAAAGACATTAATCCGATTGCCCCTCGTAAATTTTTTACTGTTACAATGCCCTCTGGGGTCAATTTGTTCAGATTTTCAATTATGTGAGGGGATGCAAAAACTCTGCCATTTTCGATCCTACGGCCCAAAATACTGTAAGAGGTCCCCAGGGCTGTCATTTTTTTACCATTTATTCTTAAATCATGGTATTCTAGAGTGGCCAAAACCCCGGAAAAAGATTTAACTAAAGCTTCCCGGGTTTTCCCAAAAATGATGATATCGTCCATATATCTTCGGACATAATGGCGATGTTTCCACAATATTTGCTGTAAAAAGCAGCGTAATTGGGATGGTGACTGGATCCAGCCCTGGGGCATTTTAGTGTATTGAAATAGGCCATAGTCCGGGTGTTGTACCACGAAATACGGCCTTAAATGTGGGGCCAAAGCGAAAGAGTAAAAAGATTGGGTGAGGTCCAGAACTATGACGTAGCCGTCCTTTGTATAAGGTGCGACTGTTCGTATAACCTCCGGTATATCGTCAGCCTGACGTGCCTTGTATACTGTAGCCCCATTTACATTTGTGGCGCAATTTGCTACGATACGTACCGAAGAGCTATTTAAAACTATATTACCGTCTTCGCCTTTTTTACCTACGGCGAAGATCGGTAGTATATTTTTAACTATGCTCTGATTGGCTGGTTCCAAAACACCTAGAGCTACTTCGAGATCTAGTTTTGCCCGAAGGGCATCTAGTGTTTGGGGGTTCATAGATGCGTAATAGTTACGGCATGTATTTGTACATAATTCGCCGTATATTTCCCCGTTGACCTGAAACTCTTTATTAGGGACTGTGCCTATGTCCATACGAAAAACTTTCTTATGTTTTTCCATTATGGCTTTGAGTTCCTGTTCCAGTCCCTCATCTCCTTTACGGTTTAATTTTTTAAAAGACCCCTCAGGGTCGAATTTTGCTTTGTCAAGCGAAAAAGTCGCGCGCGCGTTTGCTAAAAAAAATTCCATTTTTCGCTGCCATAAAGGTTTTGATTCTGGATGTGACACAACTAGAACCTCTTTTGTATTTATTTCCGGATTATTTGAGTTTTTTATTTCAAACCATCTGGGAAAAACCTCGACTGGTAATTTACCTTTATTATTTTCAGAAAAAACTTGGTCAAAATCGTCGTGGTCAATAATTTCCCCTTTTACGGATTGGTTAGACCAATCGTCCTCCAGTGGTTCTGATTTTTCAATTTTTAACCGGTTTTTAAGACCGGCCTTCGCGTCACAGGTAACAATCCATTCTCGAATTGTTTTGGCTGATTTATAATGGTCTGAGATTTCTTTAAAATCTCCTATTTTTTTGTGTTTACCGGTTTCCACCGGTTTTTGGGAACCTACAAAATCTGTTCCGGTCTTTTTTGACCAAACATTATATCCTAAAACATCCATTTTGGTAAATAAAGGCACTTCTTGGCCATTTAGTCTTAGGGATGTTTGGTTATTTTTTATTTTATATTCTATTTCATTTACCGCCAGATCACTGTTTCCCACTAAAATTTGGTCAATATTTGCGCTTTTGTTAGTAAAAACAATCGCGTCCACAAATTTCAGTCGGAAATTTTCGAATTTGAGGGTAAATGAGACCGGTTTGTCATGTAAAATTATTGAGCCTCCGGTGCACGATATTGCCTTTTTAGGCACCCTATTTGGGTTTCCCCATACTAGGGCTGATGCCGGTATTTTTTTTAGCAAGTCAAAATGTATGAGACTGGTATCAGCCCCAGTATCGACTACTGCAATGACTGGTACACCTGCGATATTTGCTAAAATTCGAGGACTACAATGTTCCCTTTTTTCGAAAACTTTATTATAAAAAGTTACTTCCTTGTATTTATACAGAGCAGAAACAGAAAAATAATTACTATTTTCAGCTTGTATCGTTCTATGCTGGTTACTGGCTCCATTCTTAACAGGTAATTTAATATTTGGAGAAAAAGAGAGGTGCGTTTGCTTACCTTGATATCCCTGGGTGCGTTGATCAAAATCGGCGTTTCCGTATTGACCTTGGGGATCCTCATCGTGATATTCAGGGGTCATTTCGGCATTTCGATACCCTCCCCTAGCGGCAGGTCTAATGCCTTGCTTATATGGGCCGTTTCCATAACCTCGAGACCGTCCTCGACCTCCAGAGCGCCCCCCACGTGGGTGGTTACCGCGTGGTTGACCACGCGGTTGACCCCGTGATGGGCGTGGTGGCGGTCGAGAGCGGTTTCCTCCCCGTCTATCTAAAGCGTTCCGTATTTTTGATCGTCTTTGTTGGAAACGGGGCTCATTTTTTCTTGAAAATGCCGCCAAATAGGCACATTCAGCCTCTAGTACCTCGAAATCGTCGCATTCTAAATTTGCAAAATTGAAAGTGAAACTGTCGTCTTCTGACTCATTTAATGGGTCAGTTGACGCAGAATTTATGCGTGCGATTCCGTGGTTTTTATTTGACGGCATTTGTCTGTTATGTTGCCTCATATTTGTCGCTATGAGATCGTTATATCGTTTAACGACATTTTCTGGACTTTCTATGAAAGCCTGACGATATTCGTCACGATCGAAAGCTAAAGTTGCCCCTTTTTGTTTATCGAGGAGGTCATAGACAAAAGTTTTGTGGCCCAAAATGTCATTTACATCTAGCTCACATGCCTCTTTAGATAGGTGTGTGGCTAGACGGTTTAGAATTTTTGAAAATTCATTATTAGATAAATTTAAAATTGTAAACATAATTGCCGTATGGTTCCAAAGGGGGGTATATTCCTCTGACCCTTTATAGGTCCTTTTCAGGTGTTGACTTTCCGATAAGTATGTTACTTTATCGTAAGTGCGAAAATGTTCCTCAAGCTCCTCGGCTATGGCCAAAACCAGACTATCTGTTTTACAGTTGCTGATTTTGCCTACGTCCGAAAAAATCCCGCGAAGTTGTAAAAGGCAAGGTTTTGACCGCTTGGTTTTTACAACTTGGCCTATAAGGACATTTTTAAAAGCCGACCAGCTAGGATATCCCCCTCTAAAAAATGTCTGGGACCATGGTTTAGGCAACAGATCCAAAATTAACTCGAAACCGTTTTTAAGACAGGCTCGTAATTTATCCGTGACTTCTGGGTCAAAAAGTTTTTCCAGACTTTGAACTTTTGCACCTTTATTTGGGCCGCAAAAATACTCAATAATACGTTTTTCAACGTCTTCCGTCAAAAGACCGTTCATATTATAGACGTATTTTGCTATTCCGGTATCTGTTCCGGTTTGTGTTACGGTCAAATTTTCCAAAGCAGTGTCTTGAAAACGACCTTTTTCTGTCCAATCAAACAGCATTTGTGAATTTATAGGGATACCCCATGTGCTGTCTGGTTCTTCAAAAAGTGACAGTTCACGTGACCGGTCTATCCGCCAGGTCCAACTGAGGTGTGTGAAATCAAAGCCGTAATCTTTACACTGCTTTTCAGACCATAAATTTGTGGCCTTAGCCACCCCTGCTAACCATTGTCTTATGTATCCGTCCGACTGGGCGGAATTACAAATGGCCAAATCTATAGGCCATAGCGTTTGCTTACTGGCCAAAAAGGTAGCGGTACCAGGGCCCGTTTTCATTGGGAGCACCTGGTCCAAACGTATTTTCTCCGCTCCATAACTGGAACCCGCCATCACCGGGTTATTTGATTTTTTGTTTTAAACAAAACGGTATTCCGTATATAAATGGAGAAAAATAGAAAGGTTTTTCTTAAATTTTTGAAAAAGAAAACGTGTTTTTTGCCGCTTTTCAAAAAAGTCTTATGCTAAAAAAGATAAATAATTGATATTTGTATCAAAAATTAATTTTCTTACAATATCGGTTTTTTTGTTTTGAACAAAAAAAGGTCCGATTATTGGTTTTTTTGGAAAAAACTTCAAAAAAGAGTAGCTTGGTTTTTAAAACTAAGCAAAAATAAACTTGAACTGACCGAACTTAATCTTCGGGAAGCGAGTTCTACTGTATTAAATACAGAACTTCAGACTCCACGTCCGTAGTGTGCGTTCGACAGCCCTTTCTGTTAGTCCGCCAGGGCGACCCGGGAGGCTAACAGATAGTTTATTGGTGATTAGGCAAGGCTCTATCTAGAAGAGGTGATTTAGAGCCAGATTAATTCCTGAGGGCTAAGCCTGAGATGGGAATTAATCCCTTGCTGAAATTATCAAGACGCAACGGATGTTTTGATACGAGTCTCTGATCCTTTGAGGCAGGTTGAAACGCGTTATCTAAAGAGATACGCCTTTCTACCTGGTTCAAAATGAGGTGGGCCGAGGTGACCAGATGACTTGTATCAAAACCGAATCCGGGGAGAGCTAAGAGCTCGAGTTTTAGAGTTTCCGTTTTTGTTTATTTCTAAAATAAGTAAAAGCCGGAAACAGCAAGATAATTAATTGAGGCGACAGGTGAAATTAATTTAATTAATTAAATTATTAATTAGAGTCCGGCTGCTAAGCAGAGCAAGACTGAGTTCCGGCAGATGCTCCAAAATCCAGTTCCGGTGGTGAGACGCTAAGCAATCACCAGTAGTCCAGTTCCGGCAGATGAGCAAAAGCAGGAAGTCGGAGGCGAGCGGTTTTCTTTCTGTCGTTTCTCTATGAGGTAAATAAAATTAACCCTAAATTATAATTATTATTTCTCTTTTATTTAAATCTCAATTTCTAACCGGTGGTCTTTCTATTTTTTACAATCTGATTGTATTAAGTGAAAATAGGAAAGTACCCCGATAAGTGCGTAGGTGTCCCGGTGGCGACACTATACTGATTGATCAGTGTGATTCACTTTTTTAATATTAAAAAGAAAGTGAGTCATATTCGATGATGTACCCCCCAAAATAGTGCAAAAAATTGATTTTTGCATTTTACCGGTAAGTATAGCTACCGGTACACCAAGTACGACCACTTTTAGTGATAAATTGTGGTCTTATTTAATACCACTTCCTTAATAAAGAAATTTTATACTTGAAATTTCTCAAGTTTATTTAGAAATTACGTCATCGTAATTTGAGAATTTTAATTTATTTTCTTTAAGATTAAATATATTTTTATTTCTATTTTAATCGTTTTATAAACGCTGTTTAAATAAATTAGAGGTTTCTTTAGAGAATATATGAGTGAGAAATATTTATATCATATTTCATTTATTTTATTTTGGGAAATTGATTAAATCAATTTGGGTCAATTTTCAAAAAAAATTTTTATATTTATACTGACCATTTATAAATTTTTAGGACCGGTATCGTTTTTGGCCTAGCTGCATGTCCATGCGCTCTCGGGGTGAAAGTTGTTGCGGCTGGTCGAATCTCCGGTATGCTTCGTAGTCACCGGTTGGCCGGTTAAAGGACCGGTTATCGAATTTCATAGGGCTCTGGTTATAATTCGGTGGCAAGAATTCCAACGATGGTGGAGAGCGTTGGTAAGTTTTGTTTGGACCCATTTTATGATATGTATCCAATGGGTCCTTTTGCCATAATAATCCCTCAGCCCTGGTTAGAGACTTTACCAGGGTATCGGTTGTAAACACATCCGATTTGTGGGTCTGAGTTGGGTCAGCGCAGTGACTTTCCTCGACAGCCCTAAATATATTTTGTAAAAAATCCCACCTACGTTTCGATATTTTACGCATAAAGCTAGAACCGGTTTTTAATTGGCTTTTGAAAATCCATGTGATTTCAACCTTGTGACTTTTTTGGTTTCCGGTTAATTTTATGTAAATATATTATCATATGCAGGGTTGATTTATCGTGAGAAATTTTCTCTGATATATAAACCCGCGATTTCTTCGAAAAAAAATTTTATCGAAAAAATATTTTCTATTATTTTCCAATAAATGCTAATAAAAATGGAGAAAAACGAGATAAAATTGAGGTGATTTATTATTTCGTTGATTTGGGATAAATATAAAAAATATGTGAGAAATATTTTAGAGAAATTAATGGAAATTTGTTAAACAATTTTTTAGATTTTTCGAAAAAAAATTTGTGTTTTGAACACCTGGTTTTACTTTTGTACGGTATTCTGAATACCCAAAAAATTTTTAAAAGTTTATGTACATTTGTGTTTGGAAAAAATGTGTGTTTTGAACACCTGGTTTTATTTTCATATGGTATTTTGAATACCCAAAAAATTTTTAAAATTTTATGTACATTTATAAAATAGAAATATGGTCAATTATTAATTTTTGTTGCTTTGTTTAAAACAAATATTTCTAAATTTTATATAAAATTATACTACAAATAGATTTAATGCATTTATGCTAAAATTTGAAAAAAAATTTTCTAAAAATTTTAAATTTTTAGATATGCTGAAGGAGCTGTTTGCAACATTTCCTATGAGGGCTGGAACTTGGAGCGGCAAGAGTGGATTAGGTAAATAGTTTTGAAATTAATTTGGAAAAAGTAAAAATTTTATGAGGGAAAAAATTTTGAAACTTTTATTTTGAAAAAAAAATTTTACCGATAATCGACGATTTTGAGGAAGCTTAACCATTTTGGGTTTTCACAGGCGACTGGTATCTTATCCTCATTAAGCTTAAAGCTACGGGTTGTACCATCACTCAAAAGGACTGTTACAAGACCTTCGTTTTGGTCTTTTGCGGACATTGGTGATCTTGTAGATCGCTCCATTTTTCTACATGCGTCGATTAGCTTTTCTAAAGCCTTTGGGTCCGGTACAAAACCCCCCGTGAATTCGTCCTGTTCGTCTAGGGTCGAAATTTCTTTTGGCCAGCTAGATTTTTCGATGTCTTTACTAGCCAGGCTTGTAAGGACATCTTTTGTAGGCATCCAATTTCCCTGGTTTAGGACCTGTTGTAGGGTCGGGTTTGATCTGAGCTGTAGAGTCAGAGTGAAAATTCCCGACATTGGATAAGATCTACACTATAATAATTTTAATTAAATATAATTTTTTTCAAAAAAATATAACTTGCTTTTGCCGCTAGTACCCACGTGTTGTCAATTTTTTCTTATCCAAATTAATTTTCATAAAAACTTAAAAAATTTTATAACGCGTTAAATTTACTGTATTCGAAAGATTTATAGTAGCAAAGCAAGATACACCGAAAAAAAGAAAATTTTATCTTAAAAAATATTTTAAGTATGTTAAAATTACTCGGGTAACAATGGGGTCGTTCAAACTTTATTATTTAGGTGGCCCGTCCAAAGTTTTGAAAGGCCGCCTCCGTAATGGTATGTACAGTTATTTTCAAATTGAAAAAGGTGAAAAGTGGTTTTATATTGCCAAATTTTAAGCGTCCATACCTGTGTGAGGAATGGGGATTGACCTGATTTGGGGTCGTTTGAAGGCCGCAGCCGGCTGTAGTGTCATCTCTAATGAAAGTTCGCGAGATCCGTCAATGAATTAAAATATCCGCCTTTCTTTAAGTGCTTAACCTTTAAGTAATTTTTCTTCGGTCTGAAAATTGCTATTATGTCAAATATTCCCTTTCTGTACTTTGTGACAAAAACCGGTTCACGTAAAAAAGCTACAACTGTCGGGGTCTTAAACTCATAGGTAGTCTCATTAATAATCGTTTATATTCAAAAAATTAAAATCATTTTTGTCCCGAGGAGGTCCCGGATGAAATGGTTTTGGAGACGTGGTTTTTCTTAGAGAGGGGTCAAGGGACCTAATCCTGAGTCTTTTGAAATAATCGAGCTCATATTTTTTGAAGTAGAAACTTATTTTTTGCATGTATAAAGATGTTAAAAAAATCATGAAGCTTATCTGGTTTTTTGTCAAATGTCTTATTTTTTTTTGAAAAACAATTAGAATCTTTTTATGCTAAGAGCGGTCCGATAACAAGGTGTTTGAGTCGTTTTGTCATTTAAGAGGGTATAGGGCTCTATCCTGAGTCTTTATGAGAAAACGATTCATTGTTTTCGATACATGTTATCGTTTGCCTGTCATTAAAGAAAGTGAATTTTAATCATGGTGGGCTTGGAGGTCTTCCTGTTAAAAGCATAAAATTGGCTGAACAAACGCCTATCTTTGAACGAACCTCGTGGTTTGTGTACTTTTGATAAATTTGTATTCAAAAAAGATATTGTATGTATTTGTACATTTTTATCTTGACTCTCGTTTTTTCTAGCAACAAAAATTGTCTAAGCTGCCAACAGGCTGCCCGCCGATAAATTCGCGCTAGGTTGTCCTACCTATCAATTTCTTTTGGGCGTAGATTATCGCTAAAAAATGCCTATATGTTAACTTAAGCTTACAATTGACGTGAAAATTGAGCCCTTTTTCCAAAAATCAAAAATAAATGCCTACCATGTAAACACGTGACTTTTAGTTATTTAGTAGCATTGTTTGGTTTGAATTATGACTTATCATTAAAATGAGCTTTATATTTTTTAAACTATTTCGAAAAAGAGAAATATATTTGTCGATTATTTGTAAAATTATGAGACGTTTGGGGTATCCGTATAGTCGTGGGGAATCCCTTAATAAACTCTTTTATGTGCTTTGGCGGGAGCAAGCTATAGAATCCGGTCGAAATTTACTTGGGGGGCGTGAGCCTCGGGACCCAACTGAGACTAGTGAGTCATTATTTGATGAAATCTCCTATATAAAAGATTCTATGTAAATTATGGATTCATATTTTTACAGGTGTATCATATGACCAATAAACTCATTGGGGTCCCGATGCTCGGTTTCCGCCGGTATCCTTTGGCCGGTTTGTGACCGCCAGAAAAAATGGACCAGCAACACGTTTGTTGCTCGATTCGCGACGTCTTTTGGCAGCTTTGAGGGATATCCACAATGTCCTGTGCTTCCCTTGGATGAAGCCAGTATTATGACCAAGAAAGTTCGCCTCACATGAGCTGAATCCATAGACGGACCGAGATGTGGGCTGACCCGATATGCGCCGAGCTCAGGTAAAAATACGTTTTTATTTGACAGTTTATAAAGTCACTAGTTAAACGAAATATATTTATTTTGCAGCATATATTAATTTTTTGAGTTTTTCCTAAAAAAGTTATTTTTTAATACTATATTTGTACGAAAAAAAATTGTTTCTAACTAATTAAAATATTATTGCTTTTTAGCCTGATTTCCAGGACAATCGAAAGAACTGTTCGCTCATCGTGGCGCGGTCGTGGGAAATTTTCGAATCAGTCCAGAACCGGTTGCCAAAACCGAATCCTGTGTGGTGGTCCTGCGCACTCGATCCCGTGTTGCTCAACGAAAAATGGCCATGTAACCCCGAAGTTGAAAAGCCATCGTCGATGATTGGCAGTACTATGCTACTGGAAGGTAAAAATTTTGTTTGTTAAGAAAATGTTATGTTGTTGTTTTTTTGAAAAAAATCCTAAGTTTAACTACAATTTTTGAAATTTCACAATTTCGGGTTTAGTGGTAATTGTGTAGGAACTTTTTACCCGGAAAAAAGTTTTGCCGAAAATATATTCTAGGAAAAAACTTTATAGGACTTTTCCAGAAATATTCGGCTGATTTTGAGAAAAATATTTATACCATCAGTATTTTATTTTTTTATTTTATAGATGCTGAAAATCAAGAACTCCTGCATTTCGAATTCCGGCTGTTGATGACCCTGATGCGATGACACATTGTATGTCATCATGTGCGTAACTGGGAGTCAAATGGCAATCCTTATCCGCTGCCATTAATGCAAAGAACGGTGTTGCCCTTAGAGGCATTTTGACAAAGTACGCAGACGTAACCTGAGTTAACCGCTTTAAACGGTTTCGCGATTAGCGATTTGCGAGTATAACTCCGTAGCCCTTTAAAGGGGTTCGTACGTGTCATTTATTATTTTGTATAACAAAATCTGCCTTTATCAAATAAAGATGCCTTTAAAAAACTGTTTGGTGACAAGTCTCAATTTAATTATGTAAAATTTGTACTTATTTTACCTGTATTTTAAATTTTTAAAATTTTTACCTAATTTTTATTTATCGTAAATTTTTTTTGAAATCCTCAAACAATTTTTTTTTTAATTTTTCGGGCTTCCTTTTAGACTGTTTTTCCCCCTGTTTTTTTCATATTTTTTTCGCATGTATCGAGTCTTTGCTTACTCGTACCTACTATGGCGTTGGTCGTATCCCTTGGGTGCCGTTTATTTTTATTGTGGTGTGGTGAAAACACCATGGGATACGAGCCGGTAAGGGGGTTGATTCCTGAATTTTAGTTAATTTTGCCCTATGGATGTTCTTTTACGGAAATTCCTCCCTATTTCCAGGTGCATAGTCCTCCTCATTGAGCGGATTCGGAAATCTTTTAGTTGGTCCCCAGGTGCCATCACTTAGATATGTTTTATCTTGTGGTTTAAGCACGTGGTCTTTTCTAGAATTTCGGAAATGAACAGGGATGAAAATCTGACGGTGGATTATTGTTTCTTTTTTTGAATTTCCCGCTTCTCCTTGAAACCGTTGGTTTCTAGAGTGTCCTCTAGATCCCTTTCGTTAACTCACTGACAGAATTATTCGGGAAACTTGGTCTCCGGAATTATTTGTGTGTCCTCACTACAAGAATTGTTATGGGATTTTCTGTTATCTGTTTCGTCATTTACGAATTATCTTCTTAGTATTTCTGGTAAGACGTGTGGCGGGTGCCACTGAAAGTGGTGTTAACGCGAAAGGGGTTGGAATTGAACCTATCCCGCTATCTAGGATAATCATTAATGTTCCGGCTATGGGATTTCGGGATTTCGGGAAGTCCCGGGGACCAAATTAATTGTTCATTTCTACATCCCTCACTAAGCTAATCTTTAGAGAATTTATTGGTAATTTAAACATCCGGGAATCTAATCGATTGTACCCTTTTGTTCCGTCAAAATCTGGGATATGGCGTTAAAATGCCATATGTAATTTTTATGCGTTCTTCACCCCTAATTTTCGGTATGTATTAATTGGAGTTCCAGTCAAATTCCGTTTTTGTTGAAACGGTCGGATGGGGTTATTTGTAGAAAATTTTCTTTCTTTTTTATCAAAAAGTTTTATCTACCGTAATTTATGTCCCCTGTTTTTAGGGGGATGTCCCTGGGGCCATATTCTGAACCGTTTCGTAGGGTAATTATTAAGGGGTCCCGGATTTCTTACTTCAAGGCTAATTTTCTGTCTTTGCTTTCCCGGGATTTTGCCCGGGCTAATTTTATCTTAGATTATTAATCGCTATCTTGTGGAAGCAAAAAAGGCTGGTTTTCAAGCGTAATGTGGGAAAGAAAATTTCCGAGGTGTTCCATCCCTCTGCTCCCGTAAGTGGTTATATTTTTTGCTGCCTTACGGGCTACTGATTCTCTACTCCGCGCCAGGTTCAGCCATAAATAATTTTATATATTATTTATTTTGCTCACCTGCCGTCTAGGTTCGCATAGCGTTTTTACTTGCGCTAGTTTTAGGTGTGCATATATAGACTAACCCCTAATTTTTTTAAACTTCATGTTCTGCGGCTCCCGCATGCGGTGACGCGCTGTCGCACCGGCAACACCACTTCGGGTGGTGTCTAAAAGCGGCTCGCAAAATCGTTCCTGTATTTGCCCACATAGCTTTAAAAGCTTATTAGTAGTCATACTATCCCTGGATCACGTAAAGTTTTCGAAAAAAACGGGAGATGCTTTTCTGTAGCCGAAAAAGCGCATCTCCATTTCCAGAAAAAATTTTTGTCCCCTTTTTGGGGGTGGAAATGTGTAAGCTCGTCTATGAGCACCACTTCTCCAATGCTTTTGGTATTTTTATTCTTTCATAGGCCTAAAAATTTCGGGTCATTTTTCACCATTAAACATCCCCTGGCATGTGTTTACCTTTGCGGCAATTGCAGTTTTAGACCTGTTACTTTTAAAAAATCGCTGTCGGATGCCAGATTTAATTTGGTTTATGCTGGTATGTCCAAACTATTGTGGGCGCGCCTGTGCAATTTCCCGCGCGCGTTTTGTGGGAGATCAAACGATGCCTCGTTCGACATCTGATACTTTATCCATACGTTAAAAACATATGATACCTTGATCGTCCACAAATCGTGTCGGAACATTGTACTTAGCGCTGGAAATTTTTTGGTCGTGCTCGGGTCTATGACCCACTCCTCTTTGTTTTTCAGGATAGAACCCTAGGCTTTTCTATATAAATTATCTGCGCTCTGCCGAGCTCGAAGGAGACCAAAATCCTGTCTTTAGCTGAGCTAGATTATGGTCTATTTTGAAAAAAGCCCGTAGGCTTTACCTTCTGGTTTTGTTTTTTGAAAACAAAACTTTAAAGGATGCAGATGGCGTGTAGGCCCCTCAATCTATTTTCGGCCCGAAAGTAACTAGCCATCTGTCCGTCTAAATTCCGTGCTTTCAGATTCAAAATCTGAAAGGTCCCTCAATATCGCCAAAAACGATAGCAGCTGGTTGAAACTTATTGTTTCATGGAAATCGGGTTCTGCCCGATCCAGCTGGTTATCGATATCGTCCGATTAGTGAGGACACATGGTTAAAAAAAGTCAGCTGTTTTGATTCTAATCTACAGCTTGGCAGACTGG
The DNA here is from genome assembly GCA_004367855.1 of Oikopleura vanhoeffeni. Lineage (NCBI taxonomy): Eukaryota > Metazoa > Chordata > Appendicularia > Copelata > Oikopleuridae > Oikopleura > Oikopleura vanhoeffeni. Next base: position 35,944 of record SCLH01001707.1, read on the forward strand.
GCAGTTACGATCACATTCTGATTGGCCCTTTGCTTTCTTTTAGAAGGTGTAAATGTCTAGACATAAAGTCTATTTCGGGAATATCTTTTCCCGCCCATGGGATCATTCGGAAACTTTGTACGAGCATTTGGCAAAAAGGGAGTTTATCTTCAAAATTTGTATCTGAAGGGATTTCCTTCTCTGCGCATTCGCTCGTACACATGACCGTGGATTTACTATCCGTTCTGACTGCTGACCCTATGAGAGCTGTTATTTATATGGGGCAGGAAATATAGCATTGCTGCAACAAATTCCCTGCAACTCTATTATGCACGAGGGCCGGGAGCGTTTTATTCATGCCTACGGTACGTTTTTTGAAAAAACAGTTAAAAAAGGCGCTTATTTCGACTGGGTCGAATTGATATAAAACTGCTCCCGTTCTGCATAAGCTTGTACGCTGATAGGATTATAATCAAATCGTCGGCGAATGGGACTTTTGGCCATGAAGCTCATTTTGAACCTCCTATGGCCTTTTTAAAACATGTTTTTTTGAGTCCTCGCTCCATATTACTTTGTCACTACTACCCCCTACTGCTATTTTCGATAGGGGTCTAGGACCATTGCTGAGTATGGACAAATTCGGATATAAAAGACATTAATTCGATTTGCCCCTCGTAAATTTTTTACTGTACAATGCCCTCTGGGGTCAATTGTTCGATTTTCAATTATGTGAGGGATGCAAAAACTCTGCCATTTTCGATCCTACGGACCCAAAATACTGTAAGAGGTCCCCAGGGCTGTCATTTTTTTACCATTTATTCTTAAATCATGGTATTATAGAGTGGCCAAAACCCGGAAAAAGATTTAACTAAAGCTTCCCGGGTGTTTTCCCAAAAATGATGATATTCGTCCATATATCTTCGGACATAATGGCGATGGTTTCCACAATATTTTGCTGTAAAAAGCAGCGTAATTGGGAGGTGACTGGATCCAGCCCTGGGCATTTTAGTGTATTGAAATAGGCCATAGTTCCGGGGGTTGTACCACAAATACGGCCTTAAATGTGGGCCAAAGCGAAAGAAGTAAAAAAGAATTGGGTGAGGTCCAGAACTATGACGTAAGCCGTCCTTTGTTAAGGTGCGACTGTTCGTATAACCTCCGGTAGTATCGTCAAGCCTGACGTGCCTGCTATACTGCTACCCCATTATACATTGTGGCGCAATTTTGCTTACGAACGTACCGAAAGAGCATATTTAAACTATTAGTTCTCGGCCTTTTTTACCTACGGCGAGATCGGTAAGATATTTTTAAACATGCTCTGATTGAGCTGTTCCAAAACACCTAGAGCCTACATCGAGATACTAGTTTGCCCAAGGGCATCTAGTTGTTGGGGGTTCATAGATGCGTAATAGGTACGGCATGTATTTGTACAATAATCGCCGTAATGTTCCCCTGTTTGACCTGACAACTCTTTAGGACTGTGCCTATGACCATAACGAAAAAACTTTCTTATGTTTTCTCATTATGGCTTTGAGTTCCTGTTCCCATTCCCTTCATGCTCCTTTACGGTTAATTTTTTAAAAACAGACCCCTTCAGGTCGAATTTTTTGCCTTTGTCAAGCGAAAAGTCGCGCGCGCGTTTGCTAGAAAAAATTCCATTTTTTCGCTGCCATAAAGGTTTTGAGTTCGGACATGTGACCACACTAAGAACCTACTTTTGTAATTATTTTCCGATTATCTTGAGTTATTCAAACCATCTGGGAAAAACCTCGGACTGGTAATTTTACCTTAATTTCAGAAAAACGTAGTCAAAATCGCGTCGAGTCAATTAATTTCCCCTTTTACGGATTGGTACGACCAATCGTCCTCCAGTGCGTTTCTGATATTTTCAATTTTTAACCGGGTTTTTTAAGACCGGCCTTCGCGTCAGCAGGTAAAGCATCCATTCTCGAATTGTTTTGGGCTGATTTATAATGGTCTGAGATTTCTTATAAATCTCCTATTTTGTTGTCGTTACCGGTTTCCACCGGTTTTGAGAACCTACAAATCTGTTCCGGTCTTTTTGACCAAACATTATTTCAAACATCCCATTTTGGGTAAAATAAGGCACTTCTGGCATTCTAGTCTAGGCATGTTTGGTTATTTTTATTATTATTCTACTTTCATTTACGCGCCAGATCACTGTTTCCCACATAAATTTGGTCAAATTTGCGCTTTATGTTATACAAAACAATCGCGCTCCACCAAATCAGTCGAAATTTTCGAATTGAGGGTAAATAGCACCGTCTGTATCAGTTGCCCTAAAAATTTTATTGAGCCTCCGGTGCACGATAGTGCGCTTTTTAGGGCACCCTATTTGGGTTTCCCATACTGGCTGATGCCGGTATTTTTATTAGCAAGTACAAAATGTTATGAGACTGTTCAGCCCCAGTATCGACTACTGCAATGACTGGTACACCTGGATTATTTGCTAAAATTCATGAGGACTCAATGTTTCCCTTTTTTTCGAAACTTATTATAAAAAGTTACTTCCTTGTATTTATAACAGAGCAGAAACAGAAAATAATTACTATTTTCAGCTATGTATCGTTCTATGCTGGTTACCTGGCTCCATTTGCTTAACAGGTAATTTAATATTTGGAGAAAAAAGAGAGGTGCGTTTGCTTACCATTGATATCCCTGGTGCGTTGACTCAAAATCGGCGTTTCCGTATTGACCTTGGGGATCCTCATCGTGATATCAGGGTCCATTTCGGCATTTCGATACCCTCCCCTAGCGGCGAGTCTAATTGCCTGCGTATACTGGGGCCGTTTTCCGGATAACTCGAGACCGTCCTCGACCTCCCAGAGCGCCCCCACGTGGGTGGTTACCGCGTGGGACCACGCGGTTGACCCCCGTGATTGGCGTGGTGGCGGTCTGAGAGGCGGGTTTCCTCCCCGTCTATCTAAAAGGCGTTCCGTATTTTTCGATCGTCTTTGTTGGAAAAGGGGCTATTTTTTTCTTTGAACCTGCCCGCCAAATAGGCACATTCAGCCTCATAGTACCTCGAAATCGTTCGCATTTCTAAATTTGCAAAATTTGAAAAGTTGAAACTGTCGTCGTCTGGACTCTTAATGGTCAGGTTGACGACAGAATTTAATGGTGCGATTGCGACTTCCGTGGTTTTTATTTGACGCATTTGTCTCTTATGTTGCCTCATATTTGTCGCTCATGAGAATCGTTAATTCGTTTAACGACATTTTCTGGACTTTCTCATGGAAAGCGCCTGACGAATATTCGTCACGATCGAAAGCTAAGGTTGCGCCCTTTTGCTTTATCGAGGAGGTCATAAAGACAAAAGTTTTGTGGCCCACATGTCATTTCATCTTAGCTCACATCTCTTTTAGAAGGTGTGCTGGCTAGGACGGTTTAGAAATTTTTTTTGAAATTCATATTATTAGATTAAAATTAAAATTGTAAACCATAATTTTGCGTTATGGTTCCAAAGGGGGTATTCCTCTGACCCTTTATAGGTCCTTTCAGGGTGTTGACTTTTCGATAAGTATTCTACCTTATATCGTAGTTGCGAAATGTTCCTCAAGCTCTCGTGCTATGGCCAAAACCAGACTATCTGTTTTACAGTTGCTGGATTTTCCACGTCCGAAAAAATCCGCGAAGTTTGTAAAAGGCGAAGGGTTTTGACCGCTTGGTTTTACAACTTGGCCGTATAAGGACAATTTTTAAAAAGCCCCGACCAGCTAGGACTATCCCCCTTAAAAATGTCTGGGACCATTGGTTATAGGGCACAGATCCAAAATTAACTCGAAACCGTTTTTTAAGACAGGCTCTAATTTAATCGTGACTTCTGGGTCATTAAAGTTTTCCAGACTTTGAACTTTTGGCACTTTTTATTTGGCCGCGCCAAATCATACTCCATAATACGTTTTCAAAGATCTTCCGTCAAAAGGACCGTTCAAAATATTATAGGCGTATATTTTGCTATTTCCGGTAATCTGTTCCGGTTTGTGTTCGGTTCAAATTTTCCAAAGCAGTGTTCTTTGAAAACGACCTTTCTGTCCAATCAAACAGATTTGTGAATTTATAGTGGATACCGCCATGTGCTGTCTGGTTCTTCAAAAGTGACAGTTCACGTGACGGTCTATCCAGGCCAGGTCCAACTGAGGTGGTGTGAAATCAAGCCGTAATTCTTATACACTGCTTCTTCGACATAAATTTGTGGCCTTAGCCACCCCTGACTTAACATTGTTCTTATGTTATTCACGTCCGACTGGGCGGAATTACAAATGGCCAAATCTATAGGCCATAGCGTTTGCTTACTGGCCAAAAAGTAGCGGTCCAGGGGCCCGTTTTTCATTGGGGAGCACGCTGGTCAAACGTATTTTCTTCCGCTCCATAACTTGGAACCGCCAGTTCACGGGTTTTATTTGATTTTTTGTTATTAAACAAAAAACGGTATTCCGTATTAAATGGAGAAATAGAAGGTTTTTCTTATATTTTTTGAAAAAGAAAACGTGTTTTTTGCCGCTTTTCAAAAAGTCTTATGCTAAAAAAAATAAATAATTCGATTATTTTGTATCCAAAAATTAATTTCTTCAATATCGGTTTTTTTGTTTTGAACAAAAAAAAAGAGTCCGATTAATTTTGTTTTTGGGAAAAAACTTCAAAAAAGAGTAGCTTGGTTTTTTAAAACTAAGCAAAATAACTTGAACTGACCGAACTGAATCTTGGAAGCGAGTTTACTGTAAGTAAATACAGAACTTCAGATCCCACGTCCGTATGTGTGCGTTCGACACGCCCTTTCTGTTAGTCCGCCAGGGCGACCCGGGAGGCTAACAGATAGTTTATTGGTGATTAGGCAGGCTCTATCTAGAGAGGTGATTTAAGACCAGATTAATTCCTGAGGCTAAGCCTGAGATGGGAATTACATCCCTTGCTGAATTATCAAGACACAACGGATGTTTTGATACGAGTCTCTGATCCTTTGAGGCAGGTTGAAACGCGTTATCTAAAGAGATAGCCTTTCTACCTGGTTCAAAATGAGGTGGGCCGAGGTGACCAGATGACTTGTATCAAAACCGAATCCGGGAAGAGCTAAGAGCTCGAGGTTTTAGAGTTTCCGTTTTTGTTTATTTCTAAATAAGTAAAGCCGGAAACGCAAGATAATTAATTGAGGCGACAGGTGAAATTAATTTAATTAATTAAATTTATTAATTAGAGTCCGGCCTCTAAGCAGAGCAAGACTGAGTTCCGGCAGATGCTTCCAAAATCCAGTTCCGGTGGTGAGACGCTAAGCAATCACCAGTAGTCCAGTTCCGGCAGATGGAGCAAAGCAGGAAGTCGGAGGCGAGCGGTTTTCTTTCTGTCGTTTCTCTATGAGGTAAATAAAATTAACCCTAAATTATAATTATTATTTCTCTTTTATTTAAATCTCAATTTCTAACCGGTGGTCTTTCTATTTTTTTACAATCTGATTGTATTAAGTGAAAATAGGAAAGTACCCCGATAAGTGCGTAGGTGTCCGTTGGCGACACTATACTGATTGATCAGTGTGATTCACTTTTTAATATTAAAAGAAAGTGAGTCATATTCGATGATGTTGAGTAACCCCCCAATGTTAAAAAATGATTTTTCAAATTATGTGACATACATTTACCGTTTCAATTTGTGCTATTGAGAAAAATATCAGTAATAAAATTGTGGGATTGTTTAAAGTTGTCAGGTAACTGTTCAAAATGAAAACATGTTTTTCTTTAAGAAAAATCCTTTCAAGCTTAAATATAGGCGATTTCAAAACTATTTTCTTCCAAAAGCATTGAACTAACAATTTTTTCATATAATTTTTTGTTTAGTAAACGTAAATTTTCCGGTTTTTAGCCTACTTGAAAGTACCCGAAAAAATTTCATATTAAATTTCCAGTTTTACAATATAAAAAAATGGAATCAATAATTCATACTCAGACTTAAAAGACATTGATTTTTACCTTTCGTTTGGGGCAAGTTTTCCGCGAGATCGTTCATCACCAAAAATTGTTGATTTACATTTCTTGGAATCATTTCGTCGTGTTCATAAACTTACCCGTTCCCAAAGCCACACAATTCCCAGAAGTGGAGTATCTTGATAACCCATGCACCAAACCTTAGTTCTTTGATTATCATCTGTGCGTTGCCGCACCTTTTTCGAGTTTTACATAGAAAAGATAAAAAATGAATTATTTTGAAGTTTTGAATTTAATCTTTTTGCTTATTTACCGTGCGCGCCAAATTAATTATTTTACAAATCTCTCTGATTTTAAATAAATTTCAAAAAAGTTCCCTGTTTGCTATGAACTTTTGAATTATGAGTCTTGTCTATTATCGCAAAGCGTTATAACGTATTTATGGTGGTTTCGGCTGACCCGAAATTATGACCATCCAACTAAAATATTAATTGTGGCTGGACCTCTCGCTCATCCGCCAAAAACGTAATGTCCGGTCTTGGAATAACCTCAAAATACCGTGGATGCCTAATTTGTCAAGCAAGTTTCAATTATTACGATATTCAGGAATGGTTGGTCATCGAATAATGCAAATTTTTCTATCAAACAACCAAACACTGCGTATGAATTCATGGCTATCAAAAATTCATAAGCCATATTTCAATATCTATTTGAAGATTTAGCATTTTGTGATAAATGGAAATTATTTTTATAATAAATAAAATTAACTGTCACGAACATACATTTTAAGATTCACCAGCATGACGAAATTGTTGAGGAGCCTATAAAGATAAACTGGGGGGAATCAGTTTTGAATGTATTAGTATAAGTTGGGTTCGAACGGGGAAAAATGTAACTTGTTACACGACTGAATTTAACCAAAAACAAAATAGATTCCTATGTAGATATTAAAGACTTAAAAAAATTGTCGAAAGGAACAATTTTTGCGAGAGAATTTTGGCAAAAATATTAGTTAATGTTTCTTCACTTGGCCGATTTTTTCATAATTGCGCAGACCATATCTAAGATTTATTTTCATCATAGAAAATGAGCTCATTCGGACCACAAAGAGAATAAAAAATCAATTTGGTTAGATTTGCCAAATATTGTTTATAGAAAAAACATGTTTTTCCGCCTACGCATTTTACGATACGTTAAAATTTTTCCTAACTGACAAATTTTTGAATAATTGAGCCCATGGCTCGTCCCGGTTCAAACCCTCATATATTATTATACAGCTACAATTTTAAACTGTCATGGAATAATTGATACATCAGTATGGTTTTCTGATATTCAAATTCCTAGATCAGTATAAAAGGGTCGAAATTCTCAACAGATGGTGTCAAACGGCAGACTTGTATGTACCTTGTGTTAAGATATGTCGGTTAATTATGTAACATTCTCGAGTTTAAATATGGAACCCTTGCCTAATAGCAGCAGTTTCGAACAGTCTGTATTTGTTTAATTCTTCAGATACCGCGTTCACTTCTGAAATCATTGGCAGTAATTTAAGCACGTGTTCCTGCACTTCTTGCTTGCTCTGCATTTAGGGCCCGCGGACGAAAATTCCCTGAGTTTTCGGCCAATTCTCGCTGAGCAAACCAATCAATGACATCAGCTGGGGTACCCGTCTGATAATTTCAGGCGCTTTTGCGTGGGTTCAATAAAGACATACACGTGGTTTGTACCCAGGACAATTCGATCCTTATGATTAGAGGTAACTTCACCAGTAATTGGAATACCATTGATTTTGGACTTTTGCATTAGATGCACCTGGTGCAAGTTTGAAACGCCCATCTTAAATTAGTGTGTGTTAAAATAAGAAATTTTATAAGGAGTGCCAATAATTTGCAGTTGCTGCAAGAATTTTGCTGCTCGCTGAAGAACCAATTATGACTAAAAATAGAGCATATCTAAGACTAGTATCATCAGGCCTTAGATTCGCGTTCGTGGTTGACCTTCTTTTCGAAGCTCTTATTTGGTCAAAAAAAAAAATCATCTTAATTATAAAAATTATGGGAAATAACGGCAGGTACATGAAGTGGCCGAGCATGAGTTGCCTCGGCGTTATCTCGTGCTAGGGGGCCAATCAGTGGCGCGCACAGAGCAACAAACGCCTGATTTGTACATGAATAACTTTAAAAAAAAACAAGAAAGTCGCTATTTCAATACTGGCTTAGGTACTTATAAGACAAGGTAATTGTCGACTTACGCAGTCATTAAAAGACACATTAAATCATCAATATCTTTATCCAAAAAGGAATAGAACTCTTTTGTGAAATTCTAAACTCAAACAATAGAAAGTGACCCTCGAATAATTTCAGGTTGGTTAAAGATTGCTTCAGTTTTCTAATGTTTTAACGGGTGTCAACGCAAAACTGGACAAAAATGCCTAATGAGGTTATTTTTTCCTATAAGTTCAAAATGCATATTTTCTGCATTTCAAATCAATAAGTGGTATTTTTTAGAGTCCTTACTAGTATAGTTACTACCCTCGAAAGTTAACTATTCTAGAAAATAGTTTCTTTGGCAATCTGATTTTGAATTGTTGAGGCTTAATTTTCATCCAAAAATATCAAAATTATATTTTCTGAAACTGCATTGAAATTCAGCGTCCGATAGGATATGAAAAATTATTTTGAATGAAAATTGAAAAGAAAAATATTTTCCAAACTAAAAACCGATTGCAAAACTACGTTGTTTTGGCCAATTTCGCGTTGACCATCCCATTAACTTTTTTAATAACCGAATAAAAATCTTTAACCTCCTCACACCCAGGAACGAGAACTTCGCCGCACACCCAAAAGCCTATCTAAAGGCACTTCTTTGAGCGCTTATCAACGGGAAAACTGGGAAAGATATCAATTTACTTATTTGTCACTGAATGAGATTAAGGATAAAATTAAGTGAATTTCGAATTTTTAAATTTCGAAGTTTGTAAACTAGATAACTGCGAGAGAAAAAGAGATTCACGCACCTTGAATTTCTTGAAAAACCATACATTTTTTATAATGACATATAAGTTATAAATTTAGGAGTGAAACTTTAGCTATTGAAAGCTGTCTCAATTTGAAATATAATATCTTGATCGCTTACAAAACAATTATTCATATCGCCGCGCGTCGAAATATATGCAGTGAAATGTGAAAAATATTGCTAATCAGCTGAAAACTCAAATCAGTCCACCTTATGTTCTATATTTGATCGATTTGTCTTGTCGCTCTATTTAGGTTAAATTGCCGTTCAATTCTTCCGAAAAATAATTTTTTTAACATATCTTTTTTTCATTATTTTGAGTTTCATAAAAATCACTTGTGAAGAAATTATTCTTCGTATAGAGACTGCAGATAAAATAAAACTTATATCAAAAGATTCCTCAAATACTTTCCTAAAAACTTGCTTCCTTAGAATTTCGATATTATGTATCGTTTTCACACAATTATATTTTTAAGAAATCTGACGAAAATCCTAAAAAAAAGTAGGAAAAAAATAACTTTCGAATAAAATTTTCAAACAATATTTTTGGAAATGAAATTGCAAACTCTATGACATATTTGAATGTTAGGTCTGTGACGATGTTATTTGCGCGCTTTTGGCTCCCGAAAATTTGTTGCCTTTAGATAGTCAAAGGGTGTGAGGGGTTAAAATTATAATTATAAGTGAGAATTACTTCCTTGCCAAAAAACAAAATCGACAAATGACCTTTAGAATCAGTACACCTAAAAATGTAATACATACTTTTTCCATTATTTGGAAAATCCATTGACTCTATAATGGTTTAAAAAGCCACAGTTTTAGGAAAAATATAACATGTATGATCAAATAACACTATCTATTTTTAGATCACCTGTGACTCGTGGACTAAGAACCCTTCAAAAATGACATATAAAAAATGTAAAATTAATATTTTAATCCCAGGAAACCGTAGCGCATATCGGCAATCCTGCCTATGCGTCGAATTTTATCATGACGTCACGAGAAAAGACAGAGTCTAATCACATCATTCGATTGTCGAGAATCCTGTGATTCCATTTGTCACTTACTCTTATTGTGACGACATGATAAAATTCGACGCATAGGCAGGATTTTCGATATAATAACATCAAAATAATTCAATCTTCTGACGGGTCAGCCATGTACAGTCGATAAATATGCTGATCACAATTCGATTATTTATGGACGCGTCCTTGTCCTATTCTAATAGGCAAGTTCAAATAAAAAATTTATTCATTCGATTGATCTCTGAAATGTCAGGATTGAAGATTACATGCAAATATGTATTCGCGTTGTCACAATACCACAGTTTTGAGTTTAAGTCAGAAGCTAATTTCATGAAATTTGAAGGATCAGTCAAGAACTGCTCCCGAAATTAATTTTGGTTGTCCAACTTCAAAAATAATGAGAATAGAAAATTAAACATAAAAAATTAATTTTTAAAGTTCAATGGCTGTGCGAGACATATCCTTTTTACAATCAAAGTAGCCCTCAGTTGTAAAAAAGGTAGTAATTTTCATTTTGGAAACGACTCATCTGATCGAGTATTTAAATAGTTTGAAATGAGCAGACATTTTCAGAAAAAATATCAAAAAACTTGGCTTGAATCGGACCGTTTATAATTAAAAACTCGAAATATATATAGGGGGCAATATCGCCGAAAGTTTTTGCCGAAATTTTCGGCGGTATTGGCACATTCGGCGATATGGGAACAAAAATGAAAGAACGTGTAGGCGTTTGAAATGACGTCATATGTAAACAATTTTTAAATTGTATAAGAAGTTTCACGATAGGTTTAAATGACGTAAATCACCAAAATGCGTAGAATTTAATACTCCACCAGTCGCAATCAAATATAAGTTGATCAGAGTAGATTTGAGAAATTCAGTCTTGGGAAGGTCGTCATTCATGACACACACAAAGTAATTTGAGATATAAATCTCAAAAAATATGCAAATTCGGCGATCTGGCACATTCGGCAATATTGGCACAGAAAGTATATTAGCTTAAAATCGTGAAATTGCGTTAGTTTTTTAAGCGATATCGCGCCCCCTGTATCAAATGTTATACAAAAAAAGTCAAAAAAATGGTCCAATTAGGACATTTTTTTTATTTTTTAATGCCAACTACTGAAAGGGACTAAGGTTGGGTGAATGATATTTAATAAAAACGGTCACATGATGACTATGTTCTTTCTTTGAAATATCGAAGATAATACTTTGGGCTGCTTTTTCACTCACGCGTCATCACTGTGACGTCAGAAACGATTGGGACCGATAAAATCACACGATTGTCTACTTATCAGTACCGTGGCTGAAATATGCTACATGTTCTGTATTCCCCCCATGATGAAACCGCAGGACGCAAGTTTATCTTCGATATCGAAGATTATACCTTCGTTTCCCGTGGAAATTTGACATCAAAGACCTTAAGAATCGTGTGATTTGATTGGTCAATAGACATTCGTATTTCGCAAAGCTTTCGAATGCCGATAAAAAACAAATTTGTGGAATTTGAACGACTGGGATCATTATTTTAGAACCAATCGGGCTCTGGGGTTAAAACATTAGAAACAGTTAGTTTATCACTTTTTTCAGAAAAATCTCACGCACCGGTACAACAGGTCCTTTTATAAAATCATAATTATCCCCGGCTCACTTTAAAAACTTATTTGCATGTTAAAAGAATAGGAATAAGTTTTTAAAGTGACCGGGGTAATAATGGATATCCATATGCCAAACGGTTTAATATGAATGAAACTAACCATCTTCCTTGATAACAGCATGATTCTTCTGACTCCCAGACCAGTCAAAGCTATACTTGACGCGGGGTATCAATTTTCCTTTGGTAAATAAAATGTCCTATCATATTTTACATGACATTCGAATTTGGTCTAAATTAGTTTGAAACTATAGTTTCTCATCATAAAATATTATTTCTTCTTTTTAATTCAACTGGAAACGAAGAGTATTTGTTCTCAGAAAAAAATACGAATTAATAAAATCTAGAATGTGTAACCTTTCTTCGTTTTAATTTTTTTTGTTTCCATTTTGTAACAAAATTTATGTTACAAAAAAATTTGATATAAAGTTTCAAGGATTTCCAATCATTAACTGGAACGTTGAATTTTCATAAGTAACGGGTAAGTTAATCGGGATAACCCGTTATGGTTTAGTTCAGATTATAATTTGATCAAAATAAGCGCTTAATATTCAATTTCATCTGTAATACAGATTCTGTATACTGTTTTTTATCATTATTTTATCTTTTTTGAATATTCTTCTCTGATAAAAAAAAATTCAATTTGTTAGTATGCAAAACTGAATTTAATTTAACGGAGTCTAGAGTTTTCAAAATTTTGAAATAAGATGAGAAATTGAATTTTAAATGTATAGTGTAGGTAACTTTATATACATTTTTAAATCAGCGGACTTTTTCCGCATACGTAATATCATAGCAAAAGCTGAGGTTCGAAATAAACGACGAAAAATATGGAGACTGAAAAGGTATACCCCACTTGGCGCAGCTTCGGCATCTTTTCTACCAATAGTTGTCTCTCCATTTTTCAAATGATGATGAACAACTCCGCTTAATTGTGGATCCTCATTCAAATTCGACAATCGTGGTTTCAGCGAATCAGCCGCTTTTTTATTATTATTTTGGACCAAAACAGCATCTTCTTGCTTTGCAGAAGCTGTCAAAGCGTCAAAGTTGGTATTTTCGGTAAGGGCGTCAGAATTCGCTTGTAATTGGGCACGGATTTCGTCTTCCATTTGTTTTCGCATTTCGGCAACTTGTTCTGGAGACATGCCAGCCGATCCCTGAAAATATTGATAACTAACCAAAGTAATAAATTAAGAAATTTTTATTATCTTGGGGCATCGGATATTTTAAATTCCGATAAATTATATAATAAATATTCATATATCAATTATTTGGATATATTAGATTGGGATCCCTGGACCTCTACTTTCTCGTTCTTGTTTGAACTGGTATACAAAGTTTTTATTGGTCACTCTCAAAGTTATTTTTGGTCATATCATTGTTTCATGTGCTCCATAGGTCAAGCGCGAACGTAAAATGCCAGGTCTAGGAATGATCATATGGTCTCGGTCATATCCTTTTACCAACGGAACTCCATCTCAAAAACGTTTACTATCTCTATACCGCGAGTTCGAATCCCACTGATGTTGTCTAAGTGATTGTGTTAGTGATTGATTAAGTGATTACACACCGATCAAATTAAGCGCTCCCAATATCAAGCATCCTTGCCAATAATCATACTCAAGACAATGACTAAGACAACATTAGTGGGATTCGAACAAGCGCTATAGAGATAGTAAACGTTTTTGAGATGGAGTTCCGTTGGTAAAAGGATTTGGATTAAGGGCTCTCGATCGACAAATGGCGACTTTTTGAATATTTTAAATTTTGGAANATTTAAAGATCTTAATTGCGCTCTCAAGTACATGAATCCAATAATTTTTGAAAAAAAGAGTTTTCTTGGCCGACAATGACAAAATAGTGATTTTTTGCCGCTTTACTGCCAACCCCTTTAATTCATATAGTTTTTTTTATCAAATTGACTCCGTGATAATTTTTCAAGCATGACCGTTTTTATCAAGACAGGATAATATCCGACACTTCCGTCTATATATATTCATTCCTTATAAACTTTGTTCACACAAGACATGTCATGTCTGTAATACAGACTCTGTATAAGCATAAAAATAACGTTCACGGCATGAAAACCATAACTTTTATCTTATTTTTATTTAAAGAGCTTTCGGCAGGATTTTATGACGGATACATAATAGGCTGTCACCTGTCAGATTTGGCTCGAGACAAAGTTCAAAAAATGGATTTTTGAGTACTCCCATTGTGTTCTTTTGTGAATTTGGAGTGAAAAATGGGCTTATGGCAACTCGCAATTTTAACTCTCTGGTGTCTAAAATGGCCAAAATAGATTCCGGTCATGAGAAAATCGATTGTAAAACCGGAAGTTGACTACAAAAAAATCTGTCGATTTGTTTATGGAAGATAATGCCTTAGAGAAACTCTATGCAAATTTTCAGTACATTTTAAAAATCTTAAATCTCTCGGGGTTTCATTTTGAAATTAAAATTAGCACTATTCCAATTTTTTTTAAGGTTCAAATTAACATTTCTCTGAGAATATACAATAAAATGCAGAATAACAAGTTTTCTGAAAAACCGTCTTCCGCCTCTATTCCGCCAGTTTATCATGTCTACGAACAGTTAAATAAATGATCACCAAATTTTTTAAAGAAGCTCACGCACGGGGTTAAACCACGGACTCATTCGTGAGGAAAGCAAAGTCACAGCCAATCAGAGACGCGTATTCAACTAACGCAATTAGCGGTGGGCCCCGAGTTGACCGTAGTTATCCAGGCTTAGGTTTTTACATAATTTTCCAAGATACCAGGTTTGAAACAAAAATAACCGCATAATTACCAATCACATGACGGTATAATTACGGACTACGCCATAACATATTAGCCATGACTCATGGCCCATGAGTCATGACTTATGTACTGTATGTGTCAGGCGACCAAATTAATTTTAACTCGGGATCACAATAAATACATACTTCGACTATTATTGTGACCTTTACAGTAATGGCTTTACTATGAAATTATACTGGGATTAATTTATATAAAAAGGAGGTATGGTGATGGTAATAATCTACGTATATTGTTTGCTTGAGAAAATTCGTAGATACGCATGATCAGATCAATTACGATCTCAGGGTGCAGAAAACGAATTTTTTTTCTCATAGAATATTCTTCCATTTTTAGGAAATAATAACGTCAGCTACTCGTTTCATTCCAAGAATTTGAAAAATGATGCTCATTATGACGGCATCAAAAAATTTCAAAAAATAATTTAGGAAATGCCAAAACAGAAGATAAGAAAAATTAAAAAAATCCGAAAATTTCCGATTTTGTACATGATAAATTATTTTTTTGTAATTGTCAAATTTTTTCTCAAAACTTTACAAAATACGAGACTTTCAATACCTGATATTTATTCTACTAATTAAAGTGTATTAAGGGATTATTCTGGAATTCGGAACCAGAATTTCTGATGCAGTGGAGTATTGAAGCAAACTCATGAAAGAAGACATAACAATTTTTACATGTGATGGTCAAATTTTTACTTCTTCGATAATCATATGAATCAAATTTTCGCACGGCGGTAACGTGATGGAAGAATTTCTATACAAAATTAAATAATCTTCATTTTTCATAATTTATAAAACGAACGGACGTAAGTTCAAAAAGAATGGGCCAATTTTTTCTGTCTATTTTTGTTCGTATATCTCTTTATCACACTTTTGTAAATATTCCGGCTCTACTACTTCAAAACACACTACGTTCACAAATCAGGGCCGGGATATTTACAAAAGTGTGATTAAGGGATATCCCTTTATTATTTTGTTGATATATCCGACTCTGATTAGCGAACGTAGTGTGTTTTTAAGTAGAAGGGCCGGGATATTAACAAAGGTGTGATAAGGGGATATCAAATAAGTGCAAATTCCATCACCACTAGAGTTGTCTTGGAGTTAAATAATGATAAAAATTTCTTCAAACTAACCTCGATAGCAACAGGAGCTCCACTTAGACCTTGTTTAAGTCTTTCATTTTCTTCCCGAAGTTCTCGAATAAGTTTATCTATAGGATTTTCGTTAATAGTGGCCTTGTTCTTAATTTGTTTTGCTCTGTCGGCATATCTCAAAGTTCCCAAAGTTTCGTCAAAATTAATATCAGCGGGTGACAGGGCAGCAATCATAATAGTTTTTGAATTTCCCCCGAGGGCATTCATCAGAAGTTTAGTGAGTACAGAATCTCGATATGGGACAACAATTTTCTTCTTTGATCCTAGAGATAGATCTGCAAGAGCTTTGATAACGTTTCCAAGGGCTGATAACGACTGGTTAATACTTGCTCCTTCTTTCAAACGATCTCCAGTAGCTCCAGTTGAGTCTGCTCTCTCAGAACCGGCTAAATCGACCAAGTTAATTACGGAGGTTTTTGCCATTTCTTTGCCGTCTTTGGTCTCTTTTTGTACAAACTCGATTGTCACCACAGTATGGGCTCGAGAAGATGTTGCATTCATTTGAGTTGCGGCGACTAAAATTTGTCTTAATTTTTACTTCTCATATTATCGACCAATAATTAAGACCATTTTTTTCATACTATAGTATGTTTTACGGTAGGGGGTCACTGTTCCGGTTTTTGTGCCTTAACTTGTTTTTGCGGGTTCCGGGAATCACTACTTGTGCAGGAACTCGAAAATTGGCGAATTCCGATTTCCACTTATTTTGTCAGGAGTGAATCTGTCAGTGTGAACTATTATTGTGTACACGCATGGCAAGACTAATGGTTATTGTTAAATCAATATGGTTAGTTTTTCACTTTGTACACTGAACAAGAAGTCACCTAACCCTTAATCGAGTTCTTTCACTATAGGGAAAATGTTGTGTATACTATACAATATAATCGTTTTGGGGATGCGGAGCATCACCAAAAAGATTATATTTTTTAAATAGAACAATTTTGCCTTATCATCAGGGTGAGATGGTTTTTGTGATAGCGGTAGCCTGGTAACCTTCTTCGAGTTATTCTCGGGTAAAAATTCGGGAGTTTAGCTTGAGGTGCAAAAAAAGTTTTAATTAAAGCTTGGACACCTGCCTTCAAGTTAGCAACTTTAAGCTCTAAAATTCCTCAGTGAATGAAATATTAAAATTAAACAGTTACACTTAATTTCGTTCTATTAATTTTTCAAAATGAGGAAAAAAAAGATATTATGTCCATAGACATTCAAAATTAAGGGGGTGGTTGAAGCAAATTAGATATTTTCAAATCGGCTTTCCTGAACAAACTAAGAATGCGAAAATGTTCATTTTACAATAAATTGCAAGAAAAGAGTTTAGTGGGTCATTCTTAGAAAACCAAAAAAAATTTCGATCGCACAAATAAGCTCTAAAGGCACTAGAAAAGTGCCAAAATAAATTCTTAAAAAATTATGTATGGCTTCGTCTATGAACCGATTCTCATGTTTTTTTACGATAATCTTTTATTAGTATATTTAGACTCTTAAGGGCGAATTTTAAATTTCCAGCTGAAACTCGAAATATGATTTTTTAAGTCATTTTCGAAAAAAATTTTGAAACAAAAAAGTGCTTCAATTTTTTGAAATTAGGCTCAAAAGAAAGTCAGTAAAACACAGTCGAGAAAGTTGGCTTACGTCAAGACGAAAGTTTTTCGAAAATGACCGAAAAATTTATATTTCGAGTTTCAGCAGCGAAATTTTCAAATTCGCCGTTGAGAGTTTAAGATAATGAAAATAAAAGATTATTGAAAAAAACATGAGGAATCGGTTAATAGACGAAGCCAAACATAACTTTTTGAAAATGATTTTGGCACTTTCTATGCCCGAGAGCTCGTTTGTACGGTTGAAATTTCTTTTTGTTTTCTCAGAGTGACCAATTGAACTCTTTTCTCGCGATCTATCGTAAAATGAACATTTCGCATTCTTAATTTGTTCGAAAATTATCAAATTTGCTTCAACCACCCCTTATAAGGCGAAAAGAGAATAACCTCAAAATTCTTCAAATGAAAATTCAAAATTTAACTGCCAAGAAAAAGAGCTGCAGATCGCTAAAAATCCCAAAATATTAATTTTTTCAAACAATAAACCGTGAGCTACGATTTCGATATTTCGGCTGATAAAATCTTAATTAAACAGCTGCATGATGATCTGGATAAACTAAAAACCACGAAGAAATAACGAATAAAATTTCAACGTTATTTCTCTTCATTATCAATTACATTATATATTTTTTATTTCACAACGAGTCTTAAAAATATCTGTGTTAACTTTTTTAACCTGTTCCCAAAATATGTTATGCCATGGAAGTTTATTTTTACACCTCAAGCTTTAATCACTCAAATTATCATCTCGAGGAAGGCCCTGTTAGGCTGTACGGGGTGTGCAAATTTATATTTCGAAACATTTCAAAATAAACAAACTGTGAGCTGATCACGAATATTTATTTCTTCGTCGAAAATTAAAAGCTTATTTTCATAGAGGTTGAGGTCCAACGGTTTATTTAACATAGAAAAATTCAATAATTTTTGAATAAAAAATGTGAACAAAATTAACTTAATAAATAATTCAAATGTTTCAAGTCAAGAATAATTTGTCTTGAAATACAAGAACCCTGAATTAAAAACTTTTAAGTTGAAGGCTGAAAGTCTTAGTTTGGCCAGTTCCGGTATTCACTTATTTTGCAGGAACTCAAAGTTCGGCAAGTTCGGGTTTGATAACAAATAACCGGAACCCACTATGAATTATCATCACTTGAGCACATAAAATATAAGCTTGTAAATGTAAACTTCCGCATTATTTTGTGACAATTTTGGAATCGATAAATCAAATTCAAAAAATGATATGAAATATTTCAAAATTATCACCAAGTTTTAATATCAATCAGTTAAGTTTAAAAATGAATTAATTCGGAAGTTTACCTGAATATAAACTAAAATTATTGATAGATTTCCGACGCCATAATGTTGATGTTTAACAGATTATTTTTTTGTTCTTGGCACGTTGCTTTTTCACCAATTTAATTGAAACTTTGAAAGAAAAATTTCCATGAAATTACAATAAACCGGAATATGCAAAGTGAAAAAGTTAAAATTTACCGGATGACCTTTTGTTTGTGTTCGGTAGCGGCTCTGCTTTTTAATCAAACAACTATAAAAGTTAACAAGTTTAACATAATACTATATTGAGATAGTTGAACTATTCCAATAAAAATATTTTGTTGAAAAAGCTTCAATAAATAAAAAACTCCAACTTTTTTGAACCAGAACTTCACGAAAATGATGTCAAAATTATAAAAGTTTCACTATAGTTACTCAAAGGGGTTACCCACAAGTGTTTGTCGAGTTTCAGACTTTTCACTATTCTGAAAATTTCAAGAAAGCAACTTTTGGAATAAAATCAGATCAAAAAAACGTTTATAATCAAACTTTTTTTTTCAAAAATATTAAAATGGCGTGAATAGTTATTCGGCAAATAATCGGAAATTTTAATTTTTGAAATATTAAAACATTTTTATTTAAAAAATGTTTTGCCAATCGTTTTAAATGCCAAATTTTGAAATAAAAAATACACTAATTCGGTTTTTTGCGTTAAATTTAAAAGTTTTTTGAGCCAAATGGTTTTTTTTGACGATAATTACTTTTTTTGACTTTTAATAAACTTATCTGAAATTTGAACCTCTGAAATGGTGATTTATTAGACAATTTAGCTCAAACAAAATGGCCTGGTAAATTTTTAAAAATTTAAAGTACAATATATTTCGAATCGAATTTTCTGATCGATTTATTTTCAATGTAAAGTTGTGTCAAACAAGAAAAACTTCAACTTTTTCTAGGCTTTAATTTTTTTTCAAACTTAAATTAACTTAAATTGTAAGTGACAGTTTTAGTATAAAAAATAATAATAATTCTGTCACATTTTGAAAATTGTTTTGAAAGATATGTGTTTTTTCACAACTCATTGTCAAATATGATTAATAATCGCTAAAACCAACCTGTTCTTGTTGCGTTTCCTTCCTCAATTCGTCTTTCAATTTCTTCATACGAACCAACTGCTACTTTTTTGAGATCTCCAACATAAAACAAACCGAGTTTCGGATTTTGTCTGACCGCCAGACCTCCCTTTGGATTATTTTTCGACAGTAAATCCCTAACTTTTTCATTGTAAATTTCCAACATTGAAAATTTGACCTCATATTTGATATTTGGAGTTTCCTGAGGTCCTCGTTCGATTTTATTGAATAATTCAAGGCATGTTATAGGGACAATTCCTTTATTTTTTCCGTAGCCAATCATAGAATATGATTTTCCAGCGCCAGTTTGTCCATATGCAAATAAAGAGGTGTTATATCCTCCATATGCATTATTAAGAACACCTTGTCCGAGATCGTTAAAAACCATCATTTGATTTGAATAATTTGTGTCTCCATCAGGGTTAAGATATCCGTCTTCTTCCTCTTTGAACCCATCATGTGACCAGTACGAATAATCAAACGAAAACTAAAAGATAAATTGTTACAGAGCATAAATACAGTAGGTAACCACTTAAAAGAATCCTACAGCATTAACGAAAAAGTTTGAATTGCTTAAACCACTACATTCTCAAATAAACGAATTAATTTTTTAAATAAAGGAAATTGAATGGAGATTATAATAAACAAGGTGAAAAACCTCAAAAATTAATAATTTGGAAAAAATAGTGGATTATTGAGTACATGTTAATATAAAAGTGACATGCTGTATATCCCCAATTCACACTCTTGTGAATATCCCGGCCCTACTACTTAAAAACACACTACGTTTCCTAATCAGGGCCGGAAGATTCACAAAAGTGTAAATAAGGGATATGAATCATATATCATATGATAAATGCAATTTCCTCAAAATAATTTCAATTTTATAATAGTAATACAGTACAAGGGGGGCCAATTTCGCCTGCCCAATAATTAAATCGCCGAAATTTTTTGGCAAAAAACCTACGCCATTTTGCAGAAAACTTCCTGCAATATAAACGTCCAAAGGGGAGGGGGCTCAAAATCGCCGAAATTTTATGGCGAAAAACTTTTGGAACTATTGCCCCCCCTGCATATGATATGTACTGTATATCTATCATAAAATTATAATTATTTTCCGAGCAAAATGCAATTATCTTACAGAAACGATATTAATTTTTTTGTATTTTTTTCACGTGAGGTCAACATCCAGTTAGAAAAAAATCGTGGTCTTAAAAATTTAATTGTGTTAACGAGAGGTGAAGCGTGTTCACAAATAGCGTCATCTTAAATTATTTTAGAATATCAATAATTAATATTGACATTGTCATATTTTGTAATATTCTAGTATAAAATCCTAGCATTGTGCGAGTTATTAGTTATATGGATCACCGGACCTCAGAGTACAAATCCTAAATATTTGAATGATACAAACATCCCAAGATATTAGCACCCAATCGAAACTCTTGATTGCGGAATAGACCGATTTCATTGGTCAGGTTGAGAAATGATCAACCAATCAGATGCTCAGATTTCGCATTTTTCAAATATTTAGGATTTGTAGTCTGAGGTCCGGTAATCTATATAGTCTCAGATTATAAAATTTAATGTCTTCTCTTGATAATGTTTTTAAAATTTAGTTATATTTAAAATTTTTTTTTGTAATATTCTATATTTATTTTGATCATTTGACCCTTTTTTTTTGATCTTGAAATCTCGGAAGTTGCAAAAATTCACCAATTAACCATTTACGGAAACCCACTTTCGCGAAAAATTGTTTCCATGAATGGTTATGGGTTTCCATTAAAAGGTTATGGGTTTCCATCACAGGGTAATGGGTTTCCATAACAGGGTAATGGGTTTCCATTACATGGTAATTTTTGGCAAAATTTGAAAAGTTGGTTTCAGCCGAAAAATTTTTAGAAAATTTTTGAGTTTTTTTCTATATTACATGTTCAGGGATCAATCATAGGGCAGCCGGAATCAACAAACTTTTAAGAAGAGTTTTGAGAAAATTAAACACCAAAAACAGAGTTTATTTTAGTCAAACATGCCTTGTTTTTTGAAAATGGTTTTCATAAATGATAATGGGTTTCCATTGAAGGGTTATGGGTTTTCATTACAAGGGGTTTTGATAAATGGTTAGTTGGTGTTATTTAGTTGGGAAGTTTTATTTTACATTTTTGCCAACACTAAAAATACGATTAAAAAAGTTTTGATAACTTCATGAATAGAATAATACTTATTTTTCGGATGGATGACATTCAATTAAAACATAACAAATTCTGAAGTCAGTTGATAAGCCTTAATTTTAAATCAAGTTTATTGATTCTGGGACTCTTAAACTTGGCTTTTTTTTGAATTTTTTTCTAATATCGAACTTCTACACTCGAATTTAAAACTCAAGAAAAATATCGAGTTTTGGAAATATAGGTGATTGTTTTTGAGACTGTTATAATATTTAATTAGAAAATCACTCGAATTTTGAAAAGGTTTTAATCAAACTGTTTTGTAGTCGTCCCTTAATTTTGGTCAGCAAAATAAGTCATTAAATTGCACTCAAAGCCAAAAGCTCAAGAAGAAGTTTTTGCTATTTTGGGGGTGGGCGTCGTAATCTGGAACCTTTCAATCCCGCCTCATGATAATTCTAGGGCAGTTGTGAAAAATCTGAGAATACTTGTGTGTAGGTCTAGCCTTCGCCTAACGATTCCATATCTCAAACTCAACATTGTTACATCACAGCACCAGATGGTGAGTCTATTCTAGAACACTAAACAGTTTTTTAAAAATCTATCTTCTTTTAGACCCCACATACAAAGCGTCTCAAAATTAACACAAAGTATCGAATAAATAA
Source organism: Oikopleura vanhoeffeni (assembly GCA_004367855.1). NCBI lineage: Eukaryota > Metazoa > Chordata > Appendicularia > Copelata > Oikopleuridae > Oikopleura > Oikopleura vanhoeffeni. The sequence continues at coordinate 58,372 of SCLH01001707.1, forward strand.
AAAAAAGTGATGAAAAGGAATTTTTCAAATTTTGACCTATTTGATTGTAGAATCTCACTTGAACGCCGATTTTTCCAGTTTTCCGATTTCAATCTCTATCTTCTTTTAGAATCTTTAGAATAAAGTCGTTTTTTCGACTAAGGTAGATAAATATAATGTTGTTAATCTGACGAAGCTGAATTTTTTTATTTTCATTTTAGAACTCTAGAAAATTGATTTTAAGTGAACAGGAAATGAATTGTCCGAAAAAAGGTCGTCTGATCGGAACAAAAGTACAACCAAATTGAAGCTGAGAGTCTACTGATCAAAATTTGCTAACAGCTGATCAAAATTTTGTACCGATAAGCGTCAAATTCGATAATTAGGTTTAACATTTTTGCTTAAAAATAATTGAAATTTCTAGAATTCGATTAAGACATTTCCGATGATTTAAATATCATGAATCGTTTTAGTCGGTTCATATTCACCAATAAAAAATGTGCATATCATGGTAGAATACCGGTTTTATGCAGGTTAAAGCCTAAAAAATATTCGAATTTTGAAAATTCTAGATTTTTTTCTAGATCGTTTTGAAAAAACTATTGCCACCATGAGATTCCTTGAGTCAACTTAAGTTATAAGTTATAACTTATAACCGATATTAATGTATGATAAATTAATTATATAAAGGGCTCAAAAAATTACGATGCCCACCCCCTAAAATACCCAACAATTCATGTGCGTAAAATCACTTCACAGTTAATTCATATGCAAGAAAATTCATATACGGTAAATTTATCTACGCAAAAATGTATTTACGCAAAATTTATATACGCATGATTAATTGATATACACAAAAGTGTGTGAGTATTTTTAGTTGTTAAACTGTTACCAATAGGTCATTTTTGATTATCTGAGAAATGAAAGTGCTTTTACGAGGACTGTTAACGCTAATTAAGCGAAATAAAACTTGAAGAACAAGAGTGTCTGACAGCCAATTTATGGATAGGAAGACATAAAGCTTATTCACGGCTGAGTTGTCGGTGAACACAAGGCCTTACTTTTTAATGGCCTGAAATTTAACTGTTATAGATTAAAAAAACATGCAAATTGAATATACACGATAATAAAGTGGATCATGATGTGCGCAACCGATGCACGCAAAAGTAACATGAGCGGAAATTTATATAAGCAAAAAGTGATAAGCGCCACATTCATATACCTAAATTTATATACGCGATAATTAATATATACGCAAGAAAGATTTACGCTTCAAAAATTCACGCAAAATTTATGTACGCAAAAATGGATAAACGTTGACATTTTTATAAGCTAAATTAATGTTAGCAAAATGTATTTACGTCAGAATCGGTAAATGGAAAATCATATTGGGAAAATTTGTGTTCGCAAAATGAATTAACGATAAAATGGGTATCCCCTATACACACTTTTGTGAATATCCCAGCCCTACTATCTATCCCTATCCCTTTTTAGAAGCTCGACACTACGTTTCCTAATCAGGGCCGGGATATCCACAAAAGTGTGAATAGGGGGTATACGCAAAAATAAAATAAGCCAAATGGATATACGCGAACTAAATTTACGACAAAATTGGTAAACTTGAAAAATGAGATAAGCTTCATTTTTAGATATTTCCATCGCTTTTAAATTGATAATTATGTTGTAGAGTGGATGATTTTATGAGACTTACGGCCTTTTCTTCTGCATTTGGACCCTCCATAATATTTTTAATGCTTGTCTTTTTTCCTTCCATTGTCATGCAACATTTCGAATTTCGCTCTTTCTCACGACTGTTGAAGGGTCGCACTCGAACGGCGACCTTCACCCTAAAATTGCGTTATAATATTATATAAGAAAAAAAGGAAAACGTTGGCTTGTAAAAATAATTTTTTTGGTTATTCTCGAAGCTAAATCACTGTTTATTATTTTGGATTCATGACAAAAATTATTAATGTTTAGCTCCTTTTTTTATTCAATTGAAAAGTCCAACTGCATTTCAATTTCTTAATGATATGCTTGAATTATCAGCATTTCAAATACAAAAAACTGTTTTAATAATTTTCCATTTTTATTTTCAAACTTTTACTGTAAATAAATTAGACAAGACTGACGTCAATAAAGACACACTTTTTACTAAAATTGATATTGACCAAGTTCTGAATTTGAAAAAAATTGCGAAATTGAATATTTTTTGAAAACTTGAAAAAATATTAACGGAACGGCGCAAGCAGAATGACGAAAAAGTTGCTGAGATGGTTTCATTTTCCTTAACAATATTTTTCACTTTTATTATACGTATTTGTGATGGTAGAAATTACGATGTTTTCGAAACGAAATAATATGAAAGCTTTTAACCACCACCTGCACAAGATGTCTTACCCCACCCACCTGCACGAGAGTGTTCCAGAACACACATATAATATTTAATTAGATTGCTGACCGCGAAAATAGCTTTTTAGATTTAGAAATTAATATTTATGGTTTTGAAATTGCAAGAGTTCAGTGGTTTCAAATGAAAAATATTACTCAAGAGGTGTTTTGGAGCCTATTTTTACTACCAGGTGGTGCCGTGTGTGAAAATTGATAATCCAAAATATTTTGGCTTAAAAAACTATCCCTGTAAGTATATTTATACATCCATATTTTGTTCCAGTCACGAAGTAGACGGAATAGCTTTTTTCACCACCAGGTGGCGCCGAATGTCAAAATTAATAATGCCAAAGTTTTATCTTCCAAAATTTACCCTAGAAAGTAAAGTTGTAGATCATTATCTTGTTCCAGTACTTTTTAACTGCATTAAAAAACAGTTGCATCCAAATAATGCATTTCCGGTCTGATTAGAAATTTCTGGAACTCACCAAAATTCTTGAAATTAAAAATAAGGGAACTATCGGGGGTCTGCTCCGATATTCCGCCGGCCAAAATGACCCTTCCCCAAAATATTTTTGGTCTCTGTGTTCTGAAACTGCTTCTGAAACAGTCGCTCGTGCAGGTGGGGGTTAAGTACCAAATAAATACAAATTCTCTGAAAGACCAAAAATAAGGTTTTCTTATGTATATCAATTACGGGACTTCCTGGTCGTTAATTACTAGATTTTCAGCCAAAATTTTTATATAATTCGGATTTTGAAAAAACCTTATCCGATTTCATTTTTAGATAGCTCAAACTGAGCAAAAATATTTTGCAAATAATAAATTTAGAAAAATGATCCATCAGACCAATTTATTTCATATTTTTTTCTGAGATTACTGAAATTGTTTAATAATCAGTTTATCTTAAAAAAAATTGGAAATTATGGTTTGATTCGGGCCAATTTTTTTTATTTCATTATTCACAAAATAGTTGTGCTCAATTTGAAGGTTCAATCTTGAACTTCCGTCAATTTTCGTACAAAATCTCATAAACTGCCGATTCGACAGTATCGATACAAAAGGATCAGGCTAATAAAATTTATCAAGCTTTATGAAAAATTGATCAGCAGATCAAATAAAAAAAATGTCTTCAATTTTTTATCAAATAAGGATTACGTAGGATTACGCCATGATTATGGTACGTTCTTGATTTCACGGATAATTACAAAACAGTTGGGTTTCCCAAGCTGTAAAAGCTCGACCAGGTACAGACGTAAACTTTGTCTGGCGAAAATAAAGGACAGGAGTGTTCGGCTAGATTTTGCAATATTGAATCATTATTAATGATGAGATTTATCACATAATTAACATTATATGATATCAAAATCAGTCATATCTTCTAGAAAACCTAATAAAAAAATGCTGAAATCTCACGATTCTCGTGGAAACGCCTGTATACCAGGCTTGTGAAGGGATGCATCCCCGACCGGATTTTCTATCCCAATCCACATTTTTTGCCTATAATTTGCTAACTAATTACGCAAAAAAAGGATAGAAAACCCACGCAAAAGCCATCTGTTTTACAAGTTTGACCAATCAAAAACATGGATTTATTTCAAAAATGTTCAAAACTTCATTTTTACGAAAATTTCAGTTTTCAAATTCGAACAAAATCTATTTTTTCGTTTGTTTCACGAAAATCCTATCTAAAAATTAACTTTTGTTCCAGTGATACAGATACCACAGTATGCCAATGATTTTCAAATAAGTATGAAAATTTTTCATCAGTATTTTTTTGCATAATAATTAATTTGAGCAAGATACAGGCCGTAAATACGATGAAAACATGGATCTTCAGATTAAGTCAACGTTAACGACATATCCTATTTGCACAACGAATTGATAACAAATAAATTATTTGAAATAGTGCAAATATATTAAATATACTCGCTGAGCCATTATCACTAAAAAATGACTAAAAATCAAGAAAAATGAAACAAATTAGAAATTAAATCAGTTTCAAAAATAAAATAATTGAACTGCTTGCTATATTCTACATCGCAGTTTAGCATACAATTATTTTTGGCTTGTGAACTATTACATAACATCTTTAGTTCTCAGTATTTTTTCAAGCAAGAGCCCATAAACTATTAAAAATTGTGCGAGAACTGGCCCGAAAAATTAATGGTATTAAGACAGACTGTACCGCGTGAGTTTCAAGTGGCGTCGAGGCAAAAAGTTTTGTCGAGACTTGAGGTGATTCGAGGTCAGACTTTAGGCCTATTATTCCATAGTATGTTTTCGAATCACCTTCAGTCTTGACGCCAGTTGCAATTTATGCCGTACATAAATTTCTTTAAAATTTTCATAAGCAGAACCTATCTTTTGGACTCTTTTACGAGATCAATTTCAATAATTTTTTTGACAAGATACTTTGAAATAAAATTTGAATCAGCAAAATTATGAAATTGTTATATAACTTTTCCGATTCTAAAATTTGAAAAATAAGTTATTTTGTTAAAAAATAATGAATCATCAATGTTGTTATTTCTGCAGTTTGAGGATTTTTTTTGAAGAAAGTTATCTGTTGTTTTCAAGTAATTTTTGAACTGGATGTTGAACATTTTTTAAGCATAGAATATGAAATTCAAGAATTATTTTTCAGTTTAACAAAAGAACTTACGATTCAGCCATCTTTAATCTCCGATATATTTCTCTGTCCAAAAAGTGGCGAATCTGCCTCAAAAAAAAAACTTTTCAATTGTTCTGTTGTTTCGTCGAAAAGTTTCGAATTGTACAGAATAGAGGGGGCAAAACTCAAATTTGTATTTAAATAGAGATGCGCCGTTTTTTATTTCAAATTTGCTCTCGAACTAACTACGTTCATATTTAGTCTCGTTGCTACGGAAAACCAATTTGAGAATTTCAGATTTTGAGATTTGGTTTATTTTTGACCGAATGTTGACAAGATATCTCAAAAGAAGAATTAAATAACTTTTTTTATTGTAATTTTAAGTTTGATTGTCTCACTTTTGAATCTATATAATCATTTCAATTGTCTGTAGTTCAAACGCTTTGGGATGAATAAAATGGATAGCGAGCATAATGTCTAGGGCTAACGCGCAAAAAATCAGCTAACCTACAAAAGAGTCCTACGAATCTGAAAATTTAGGACCAAGAATTGTTTTCGACGGAGATAATTTTTGCCAAAAATATTTTTTTGATCCAACCACTTGGTGGCGCTGTTTCGACCGGTCAAAGTTTTCTTTTCAAAATTAAGGCAAATGTGCATCGGAATTTGTCATCGATAGAACTTTTTAAAAAAATAATCTCCAGAAAATTTCCTCCTTTATGGCTGCGTTCATTTATTTTTGATGTTGACTTCAACTATAAATGCTTAGCTTCTTCATTTTGTTAAAACAAAATTGCTCATTTTCGTTGTTCTGACTCCGAACTTCTGAGTACCCTTAATACCCATTCTTCGATTTCGGAAAAATTAGAAAAGTATGTTTCCCAGTCAAATTTGACCTTGCGGTTTCATTTTCGGGGTCAAAAGTGCTTTTCAAGCAATTTTATTTTTCGAACAATCAGCAACCAGCAGAATTTTAATAAAATTTCGAATATTACAGCGTCAGTCTTTTCGATTTCTCCGTTTTTTATCCAAGCGGGTAGACAGCCAAAATTGCCTATACTTTGCATAAGATTTTGGCTGTCTAGCCGCCTGGGTATAAAAACGGAGAGATCGAAAAAACTCACGCCGTATAATAAATGAATCTTCAGAAAATTTCTCACCTTATGGCTGCGTTTATTTATTCATATTGTTGACTTTTCCTATAAATGCAAAATGTCGTGGTATTGTTTACACCACCATATCATTAAATTGCCTCAAACACCACCTGTGATCATCTGAGCCCTAAAGTTGCTTATACCGTTTCCAGAAAGTTGATGCTACGTCCGTTGTATTTTTCGAGCAAAAATTATCAGTTGTCAATCTGGAGCCAATTTTTTTCTGAATTCGAAAAAAATACCATCGATGAAAAATTTCGATATATATTTGCCTTTATTTTGAAAAGTCTTAAAAACCGCTTTTGAGCCCCTTAAACAGCGCCACCGAGTGGTCGGAGCAAATTTTTTTTAGGTTTTTGCGACCTTTTTATCGTTTTTACCTTTTTTTGCGCGTTAGCCGTAATAATATCCCAACTCAGAATCCCAATACCGATTAAGAACACTGGTTGAGTTGCATGTTCTTTATATTCGTCAATGATAAATAGAGTTTCAATTTCGAGAAAATTTCTGAATAATTTTCGAAATTATTGCTAAAGCTTCAGATTATCCTCAACTTGTTCTGTGAAATTGTAAATCACAAATGAACACCCGTTACTAAAGCTCCTCAGCTTTAAGTTGGCTTGTTTATAGTATCGTGGCGCAGGTTTCGTTAAAATTTCCAAGGCATCCATCTGGAAAATTTTGATTTTTGATAAGTATTTTATGCCAAACGAATTTGTATGGCATCATGTAAATTTTTAGGAATTTTGCATTTGATCAATCTTTTCCTCAGGTTTAAATATTAATCCCATTTCAGTCACCAATATAAAAGCTGTTTGAATGCCTTAATGTAATATAAATGTTGCAAATTTTGAAATTAATGAAAATCTCAGAACTTAAAACTGTACAAATGAAATACAATGAGTACTCAATTTTAAGTGGCGCACGATATTTGGAAAAATGAGCTATACTTAAAATGCGCAACTGGTGCTTTAACCAAGGTTTTCCGCCGCCTCAAAAACTCCCAATATTTTTTTTAGGTCAAATTTAAATTCAGAATTGTTCATTTTGGCTTTGTTGTCAATATATTTCTAAATTTATTTCGTGAATAAATATATTTATGCTTATGATCAAGTTTTGCCTTTTTACATCATTAAAAACTCGGGAAAAAGTTGGCGCCTAAAAACAACTGATAATCTGATTATTTGACACCTAGTCGTCAAAATGAAGAAAAAAATTAATCTAAGAGTTTTTTGGCTTTGGGATTATGTGTAAGGATTATTTTCGGAACATATAACAGACTCAGTGTTGATGAAATAAAATCAATTTATGAAAAATTTTCAAAAATCAAGGCCATAATTAATTTAATAACACATAAAATTAATATATTAGTGTGAGAGATTTGGATTAACAGGAATCGAAAGTTGATATTTTTTGAGCACGAAATCGAGTTTCAATAATCAGCGAAATTACAGTTTTAAAAATATAAAGGTGCATTTTTTGCGAAAATAAGTAATCGAGCCTCAGATAGGGTAATTAGTTATAGCTCGATCACGTTATAGAATTCTTTGGAATTATTCGTCGAATAAAAACAATGTGTCTCGAAAACACTGAATAAATAAAATTAAGATGTCTTTGAACTCGATAAAATCTAGTTTTATTCTCACTATATTCAGAAAAAATATTTTTTTTGAAATTTGCACAAAAAGTGCCCGTTAACAAAAACGAAAAACAACCCTTTTTAATTACAACCAAAAATAATGTTTTGAAGGGGGTACCCGTCATGAACTCCCATTAAGGTACCTCCTGAATAAAAAATTATATTGTTGTTACATTTCACACTTTTTTCAAGATGTCAACCTCTAGAATGTACATAATTAACTTTGTACAGAAATAAGGTTTTCGAAACTATCATGGGTAATCCGAATTGTATTGTTTTAACGCCGGTTTTAATAGTGATCAACTTGAATTGAAATCTTGTAGGAAATAACAAAACATTTCAGACTACGAAGCATAAAACGTTTCACTTACTCCATCACACTTGAGTTTTATTTCACCGCGAATCATAAATCAAACGACAAGTTAACTAAATTTAATCTAAGTTACTTTAACGGGGTAGCAGCGATGTGGCAGACTGGCGTCAATTTAATTAACGAAAATAATTAGTTGGTTTATTTTTTTGTGCTTATTATCGTTAGTTGAACCACAATAAATGTGTATCAGCTCATTAAAACAATTTTTATCTATTTAAGGAACGATTTGAGTTCAAACTTTTATTTTATAATTCGTAAAATTTTCGAAAAAATT
>SCLH01001707.1:85755-118081 GCA_004367855.1 Oikopleura vanhoeffeni
AGGGCCGAAAGAAGAATACTCATTTTCAGCGGGTAATCGACGGGATTTACTGATTTTCAAACGTTAGTCCTGAGCTAACCGCAATTCGTATTGAGTTCAAACTTGGTATCTAAGGAGATATTGTTTAGAAATTTCAAAAAATGGTGTCAAAAGTTTTTGTTGACCGGAACCGGCCGGTATACCGGTCCAAAAAGTGATTTTTTTCCATTTTTTGGTACAAACTTTATCTAGCTCCTGGATATCAAAATTTTCTCTATTTTTCAGTATTAAACTTCAATTTGTGAGTTTACAGCGCGATTACTGCTTTCACATAATAACCGATATATAAATCGTCTCATTGTAAAATAAGTTCAACTATTATAAATAAATTTTGATACCAATAATTGATAACCAATTTTTCAAAATAACTAAAAATATAGTTTATATTGGTCACTACAAATGCTCTCGATACTATTATAACCAGATAAATGTTTTATTGATATAAGTACCAGCTCAAATTGCCACGCTTGGCTTATCCAAATGAGTTGAAAGCTGTTTAAAGTTATAAATGAAGTTATTGAGCCGTTTCGAACATGAAAATTTTAGTACTTTCGATGAAACTTAAGGGGTATATCATTTTCATCGATAATTTTTTGGTCAACTGTTTTAAAAAGCTCATAACTATAGAGAAATGTTACGGCGGAAAATATTTACTTATTCGATGAAAATTTCTAAAATTTGTTCCAAATGTTTGGAAAATTTTATTTTTCATTGACTTCAATAGAATTAGGAAAGTGTTTTTCTAACAAAGTTTGTGATATTAAATTATTAATACACCCATATTTCAATTGTAAACATTTTAATTTGTTAATAAGAGAGGTTTTATACGCAATTTTAATAGCAAAAGATAAGGGGAGAAAAGCCAACCAAAAAAATTATCGATGAAAATGATATGCCGCGCAACTTAGTACCTTTTGATAAGTAATAAAGTGAATTTCAAATTTTCAACATTTGGAGAGCCAAGTTATAATAAAACGACAGTTTATAAAAATTATTTCAAAAAAAGATATAGAGTTGAAATCCAGCAAATTGAAATAAGCAATAAATATACATCCTTATTTTATTTACATTTTTGACCTTGTTGTGACGAAAAATGATAAATCCTTTTTTTCAATTTTATATTAATTTTCTAATTATTTATCTGTCATCAGTACGGTATAATAGTGTGTTAGCAGGATAAAAATAAGCAGTAAAAAAAACGTTCGAGAGAAATAAGTTAAAAAGCTTTTCTAGACTAAATGCTGGCCTCGTGAAACTTTGACGTCGGAGACACATCTAGGACCTGTTTTTATTGGTCAATACACAACGGTCAATATTAATTGACCAATAATAACGCGCAATTTTTAAGGTCTCAGACGTCAAAGTTATAAAGGACCAGTAAGTATAATTTTAGGTATAATTCAAAGATTCTCCAAGTCAAACAATGACTGCTTGAGCAGATTCAAACATAAAGCAACTGATTTGCCATTCACTGATAAAAAAATGATTTGAGGCTATGGCTATCAAAATTTTCTATTTTTTCTAAACAAACATTTATCCCTTTATCAGACTTTTGTAAATATCCCGGCCCTACTACTTAAAACACACAACGTTTGCTAATCAGCGCTGGGATATTTACAAAAGTGTGCTGAGGGACAGCCGTTTGAATTATTAGAAAGTTTTTATCTTGTTCTTTTACAAAACGGGTCACTTATATCCACAAAAAAAAGATCGCACATTTTTTGTAGGAAAACTAGTTTGGTCGACAAAATTTTTGGTCAACTTTTTTTCTCTTATATTTTGCTATTAAAAATGCGTAGGCGGAAAAAGTCTACTTACTTGAAGAATAAACGTGTGCAATAAAAAGAAGCATGTTCAAAAAATACAAAGTTTGGATTAATTTGTATACTAGTCTAGTATACTAGTATTACTAGAAACCGATCGCGATCAATGCAAAACTAAAAAATATATTTAAATAATTAAATATTTCGTAATTTTGTATTTCACCTTGAGTGCTGATTTTCAACTACGCACTTTTCATAGCAAAAGATAGGCATTTTTAAAAATATCGACCAAAACTTTTGTCGTTCAAAAATGTATACTCCTTTTTTTCGACTGCATATTTTTTCCTGTTTACACACTTTTATACCATACTGATGATTAATGAATAATCCGAACTAATATAACAATGAAATAAAAACTAACTTCTAGTTTATAAAATTTAATTTAAAGGAGGATGACAATATTTTCGCCCATAACGAAGTTTCTTCAAAAAAGTAAAAACCATGTTAAAATATGTTAAGGCTTTTCAAACTGTTAAAAAATACCGTTTATTTCATTTTAAAGTTCAAATTGACCTGATCAATATGTTTTAAAATTTACCCAGCAACGAAAATTTTCGATTTTTCTAAAAATGGTATTTGCGTACAATAATTTTATCATCATGATAATAGAGCCTGAATTTGCCAAAAACAACAACTCTAGGATTTTAGTCCTTATTGATTCTTATTTGTTCTTCAAAAGTAAACTAATCCTGGAAAGACAGTACAGCTCATTCACGGTCGACATTGTACCAGCTTTAACCAGGCTTGAAACTAGAAAGATAAATTATGCGTACTTTACCGCTTCGGTTGCAAGTTACGTCGACATTTAAGGGGTCGGCATAGATCCGGCGGATTGGTACATGTTTTCAGAGCGATATATGAAAGAAAAAAATGTGAAAATTTATTTTTTATCTTTAATAAAAGTGTTCATTCTTGCAAACGTTCATATTTTTAATTTCTTACCATAACTAACTATCTGTTAAAATATTAAAAACCACTTTTTATTGAAACTCCATTTCCAACTTAACCTGACCAAAGAATTTTTTTGAAGACGATATTAATAAACTTTAGACATTGTCGAGTGTGATGCGCTAAAAAGTCCGGTTTCTCTGTTGCGTATTAAATAATTTCCTTGATATGAAAGTTTTTTTTCCATGAAAAATGGTCAAAAATAGCAAAAAGTAGAGAAAAACAACTTTTTTCAAGGTAAAAAACCTTCAATTTCGTTTTGATATCAAAAAATGTTCTTACTATCTGAAGAAATGGCGCCTATCACACCCACAATTTTATTTGAAAAATTTTACAAGCATTTGATTTTTTAAAATTAAGTGTCAAATGGCACTTATCGAGTGTACAGCCGAGTGTTAAAAATTTCATCGATAGTTTAAAAATGAAAATCGCGCGACCAACTCATTAGTTGACATACGGATATTTAATAGATGCCGTGTTTTTTGAGAATTCGAAAAACCACAAATTAAAAATTTGGACATGATTTGCGGAAAATTTTCGTAATATTTCCATAAAATTCGACAGAAGATGAAAAAAACTTTTTATTATTTTTCAAACGGCTGTCAAAAAATATGTAGACATGCATGAAAAAAGTTCAAGTGGATATTTTTTTGATTTTATTCACAGATTTCAAAAAAAATAAAATTTTGGACAAAAAATGTGGAAAATTTTCATAATGCTTTGATTTTTTTTAGAAAATTTTACGAATTCAAAAATTAAAGTTCGGACTCAAATCTTTCCTAAAATAGACAAAAATTATTTTTATGAGTAGATGCACATTTATTCTGGTTTAGCTAATTTATTTCGTTAGTTAAATTGACTCAAGTCTGCCGAGTCGATGCTACCCCCTAAAAGTGATTCCTTAAAAATGACACAAAGCCAGAGTAATATTATTCGGGTAGATAGTCATTCAAAATTATTTATCTTTTCCCATTTTCAAGCTAATAGGGTTTTTAAAAAAAAACTCTTTTTGTCTCGACGACACTCAAGGGAGTGGGCGTCGATAATTACGCTGTTTTTTGAAGTTTTCAAGTGCAGTTCCTGAGAAACTTGTAACAAGTTACTTGTTATCAGAAAGGTATCCAATTTTTAAATATGTAGAGTTACTCTTCAGGATTTCGGCAGTGCCACTCAGATTATTGAACCTACGCTCAGAAAATGATATTTAGCAGGCCTGCCTCAAAAACACTTGTATTTTTAGAATAAACTTTTCTTTCATTTCTCATGATTCTTTTTTCTAATTTGGCATGCGGACCTAATAGATGAATAAAGAGGGACTCATTTTGGGAGGCTCGCTAAAAAACTATCTCCTCCTACAATTTGGATGCGATTTTGTAAATCCATGCTTTAAATAAATGACAAAGGTCTTGGGGTCTCAAAAAATTCACCTGAATTCCCGATTTTTTTCAAAATTTTGCATAATATATTTGAGAAAAACAGTGGAAAATTGAATTTGAAATTTTTTATTGAAATATTGAGAGCTCAAAGTGTTCATACGCAAAAAAAAAGTTAAAAAGCATTTCTAGATCAAAAATGTTAACATTTATTCCAAATCCTCTTTAATTTTACCGATAATTTTAACCCCCGAAAACCAGACTTTTCTTTGAAAAAACTTAAAACTAGAAAACATCCTATAATTTTCAAAACTTGGCAGAATTTTTTTATAAAATAGGCGTATCAAAAAGTATTATACTTGAAGATAAGATATCGACGCCCAGTTCCTTAAAACTCATGCAGTTGATGCCCACAACTTGTTTGCAATATCTATGATAAAGTTAATAGTTAAAACGTTCTACAGTGGACCAACTTTTTATCGGACTCAGCCTGTTAACCTACACAACCAAGGCAAGTCGTGTCTGTGAGACTAATGATGATCGCTTTTCGAGAACAATTACAAAAAAATAACGCACAATCTTATTTTTATATTCACAATTCACATTTGAAAAACGCTTACAATTAATATTTATTATTCAGTAACAAAAAAATTTGTCAGAGTTATGTTTTTGTAATGGATTTTATTTGAACCCAGATATTTGTAAATAGCGAATATCGGTATTTGCCGATATAGCCACCTTTGAAAAAAATTTAGAAAGGCGATGGCTCAAGAGACCAAAGACTAGCTAGAAAAAGATAGAAATTGTTGAAACGATTTAAAATAGTACATTTGAGTTGACTTAAATTTTTTGATTCACCCCCCCCCTTAATTAAAGGTTCGAAAAATAAAAAAAATAATTTTTAGATATTTACGGATTTTTGAAAGGAAAATTGATAAATTATATTCTGATATAACTTTTTCTAGAACATTATTTCTTATACAAGTGAAAAAGTCTTTGTGACCCACTCAATTTAAAATTTACAATCTCAGTAAACGTTGCTAAACGATGTTATTCTTTGATCATAGATCATTATTTTCTGTATTTATTATTGTCTGACAAGTGCTTACCGCTCAAAACCGCCAATTTTGATGACTCAAAAACAAGCAATTAATTTGACTTTTATATATGTAAAACAAGCGATTAACCTTCAATGCTTCCATGTTGTCAGGACTTAGGGATAGAGGGTGCTTACATTTTTCTTGCTGGTGAAAAGTAGCCGTTTTCAAGAAAAATTTTTTTGGATCGAAACATGGGAGAATTTCATCGCATAATTTCCAAGAAAAAAGGTCCCTGGAATTGAATTTCTTGATAAAATCACCATACCAGGCATTTTAGGAATCAGTGACCACGCGTGACCTACGCGTGACCATGAAAACATGGTGAGTCCAGTAGTAGTTGCAATTTGTGAAGTTAATCATAGTCCGTTCCTTCGAGCTCTCTTCATTTCACATCGCTATAAATCAAGTATTCACAAAAAAAATTAAAGATTGAAAAGCCAAAGCTACCAACTTGGTATTAAGTTACCAGAAATCTATAAGTAAATCAAATTCAGTAGCGGACCGAAATTTTAAGAGTGACATTTTTAACTGGTTTTCAGAGTTTATTTATTTTCGTCAAACGTTATTCACTACGTCAAGGAAGTGACGATATTGTTAATATTTTAAGTAGCAACTGTCATCGCCTATCTTTTGACTAGGGCAGAAGTGTTCAGACCTACCAAGGCATAATCGATACACTCCATCACACATGAGAAACATTAGAAGATCTATGCGAAAATGGAAAAAACCTCCCAGGTTTCAGGTCGAAATGAGCTTAAATTTTGACATTATTAGGAGAAATAGTAGGCAAAGCTTAAATTAGACAAGTTTACCGAATTTCGCATTATTTGATCTAGAATATCTTTTTACCGACAGAACGCCATCTTAAAAACGTTTACTATCTCTATAGAGCGTGTTCGAATCCCACTAATGTTGTCTCAGGGATTGACTTGAGTATGATTATAGGCAATGGTGCTTGATATTGAGACGGCTTAATTTAATCGGTTTGTAATCACTCAAGCAATCACCAGGACAATAACTTAGACAACATAAGTGGGATTCGAACTCGCGCTATAAAGATCGTTAACGTTTTTGAGATGGAGTTCTGTAACGGAACTTCCGTTGGTAAAAAGATGTGGAAAAACCTCCGTTTTTCGGCAATTATATGTCGGAAAAACTTTTTACTCCCGGGAAAAATTTAAAATTCAAGCTATTTTGGGCCCGAAACTCAAAATATTGTTTTTTGAGGACCGATGAGAAGAATTTCGAAGAAAAAGTGTTTTTTTTTAAAGTAAGCCTTATAAAAAGCCACAAAGACACTGATCAGATAGTTTGCTAACGTCGAAGTGAACTTTTGACGTTTTAGTAGTTAAATTAAAGAGAACGGTAATTTTGAAATTCATTTTGAAAGAAATACTTAGAAAAAAATTAAAAAAACGCGAAAATTTGGAAATTTTTATTTGATGATTTGGTCGGTTGTGCACCTTGTTATCACCTTTAATCAATTTAAACTATTTTCTTCGCTATACAAGCCTCATAAAATCAGCGTCCAGTACCCTCTTAAACAATCAGTTCAATACATTTGAAAAACTTAACTTTTGATGTAGCAGAATTATGGTTTTAGGTTATTTAAGAAAAATGTTATATTTCTGTCCTACTCTGAAATTGTTGCCTGAGTGCCCTATATATTTTATATACAGTATGTAAGATTTTGCTCCTATTTTTACATTTGGGATAACTTGCTTTCCGCCAATGAGAACAATCAATTTTGGCAAAAACCTATGAAAATGCATAATTTTATAATTTTTCGAAATGGTTATTGACTGCGATTTTTGAAATTTTTGATTAAATTATTTTAATCAAAAATTAATTCACAAATACTTTCTCTAACCGCGTACAATATTTCACCGCATAAAATGTATAAATTTTGTTAATTACTTATTGGTGATAATATTTATCTCTGATGATTGACTGTCAATGTATTCAAGTCCTGCAAGCTACACAGTTTTCGTAACATAATCGAGTTATTTGTCGAATAGATTCTACATTTTCTACTAAAAGTGACGGTTATTACCAACTTTACCAACTAATTTTTTTCCACGTTTCATTGCTGAAGTAGGAATTAGCTAACAGACTTAACAAGACCAAGTTTGATCAAATCATAGCTGAAACCAGTTTCGTGCTATGCTTGAAGTATGTTATTTTCCGAATTACAGTGTTATTTTAATAAAACATAGAGAGCTACACTACTGTACTACGATTTATTTATTTCAATCACATCAATTATAATTTGCAAAGAATAAATGAGATTTTGAATCCTTAACATTTTATTTTGTCACGAAAAAAGGTAACAAATTTCCCAATTGTACGTAAATTATAGATGGAGAACACCACTTGGATTGTAAAAGCAACTGGTTTGTCGTGGATGTTTATTTTCCTTTTGGCGTTATCAAAAAATTACGAAAATGAGGGTTGGCATGAAATAGGCCTTTAATTTCAAAAACTTTACTATGTGATTACCGGTAGCTCACATAATCGATGGTCAATTTTCTGACATCAATTTTTTTTTATATATTCAGAAAACCGACTCTTGAATTTTTGTGCCAACACTATGAATTATTTTGTTGCGTTATTTAAAATAAGATTTACAGTTTATTGAAATTATTTTAGTATAAATTTTGAATATTCGAATTACTAAAAAATTACTTCGAATTGAAAAAATGGAATTTTGTATTAATTCTTAGATTGAAATTAATTTTCACATAATAACGATCGCAATAAAGAAAGAACGAATTCATAAATTAAAATGAATAAAATACCTCTTTCATCATGAAAGTTTCATGGAAAGAAATAAAGTTGAAAAGCAAACATTTGAACTTAAAAGTCTAGAGAAATCGAACAAAATTAAAATATATCTGAATGAAAGCAAATTTTCTTAAAATTTTTGAAGTTTTTTGCTAAAATTGTAAAATGACTCCGAAAATTGTCAATTTTTATTTTAGAGATTTGCCGTGGTTTCGGTTGGCTCGACTTTCAATATTTTTATTAAAAAGTTTCAAATATGACGTCATTTAAGTGAACGTTAATTATTTTCACACTGAATCATGAATCTTGTTCTTCACAGTCACAAACTGTAGTCATAGTTTATGAGAAATTCTTGACAGAAACCTCTTCAGAATATTTTCATTAAAGTTTAATCGGAAGAAATATTTTTTCATATATTATTGACTGTGAACCAATTTAACATGTCGGTCGTAAATGCTGTTCAGTAGCTTCAATATTAATGATCTATAAAAGTTGATGGCACCGCACTTTCATAAAATTTCAATAAATCTTTTTTCCATCTTGCCCAAAATTCAGCAGAATAACTGTTTGTTTGGCTGTGCGGTCTATAAGCACCTAGAAACCAATAAAAGTTTTATGATTTATCAAAATGTTAGCAAGTTTTTATTCAATAATTCTAAATTAACAGGTATTCTGCTTTTTAGTTATACATCAATGAAATAATTTAGCAGTTGAAATTAGCTTTAAAATTTAAAAGGATTAGTGTTAGCCAGGGTTGTAAAGGGACCCATTTATACCCTAGGGGGAGGGATCAATCCCTCCCCATTTATCCTCAAATTTCAAAAAAAAAATTTTTAAGATGGGAGACTGGTATATTTTAGGGTTCTGGTCTTTAATGGTGATTATTAAGGGGTTGACTGGTTCTGAAATTTAGTTATTAAGGGGAAGCACTGGCTCAAGATCACATATTATTAAGGGGACCGGTTCAGAGTCTGAAATATTTTAAGGAGGAAACCGGCTCTGAGTCTGAAATATTATTGGGGGGTACCGGCTCTGAGTCTAAAATATTTAAAGGGGGGGACCCGCTCTGAGTCCGAAATATTTTAAGGGGGAGAACCGGCTATAGTGAAATACCTATAGTTTGGAAGATTTTTGATTCAGCCTCATAATATTTACAAATTATTTTCAAACCCAAAAGGACATAATTCGGAGCGCTGCCGGGTTTTTCAATATTGAGAAAAATTATTTTTGTCCCCATATCGCTAGGCCTCCCGACCAAAAAATCAGCTACCCGATAAAAAAGTGCTTTGAGTCTGAAAATTTCGGACATAGTAAAGTTTTGGACCACAAAAATTTTTGCTTAAAATATTTTTCAGTGCAACCCCTTGGCCGATAAAGGAAGATTTTTAATTTTAATTCTTATTAACAATGAGCTCCAAATCGGCCAAAGGCCGATAAAGTAGGATTTTATATTTCTCATTTAATTTTGTTGAAAAATGAGCCCCAAATCGGCCGAAAGCCGATAGAAGAGGATTTTATACTTTAATTTAATTTTGTTGAAAAATGAGCCCTAAATCGGCCGGAAGCCGATAAAGGAGGATTTTATATTTTCATTTAATTTTGTTGAAAAATCAGCCCAAACCGGCCGAGAGCCGATAAAGGAGGATTCTATATTTTCATTTCATTTTGTTGAAAAATGAGCCTCAAATCGGCCGAAGGCCGATTAAGGAAGATATTATATTTTTATTTGATTTTGTTGAAAAATGAGCCCCAAATCGGGAGTGGTCATGCCTAATTTTTATGAAGACTTAAAGGCCATTAAATTGCATCAAATTGCTTCGGTATGTCTTCAAAATGTATTTCTGATCAAATTCACAAAACAAAAATTCGTAATTTTTTTCTCTGCTTGCTTTTTATTTTAAACTATAAAAAGTTATATAATTATCTATATATTATGTCTCTAGAGTAGATAGAGATTATATGAATAACCGTCAAAGTACCTCCTGTACGAACTAGTGTGGCGATTGGTGTAGTCATCAAAATTTCAGTTTGACCTTTGATTTCACAAGATTAAGGCTAGGTCTACAAATAGGCATTTTTTGAACTATTGCTCAAACCCCCTCCCTTGTGATGGTCATAATCATTTATACGTTCACTTTTTATTGTTATTTCACTTAAACAAGTTTCGGATATGTTCAAAAAGGGGATCGAATGGGGGGTAAACGGGGAAAGCATAGGGGATAAATAGGCCATCCCCCAGTTTCAATCCCCATCCCTCCCCATCCTCATCCCTCTCCAGGGGATCGATCCCTCCCCTTGCTATCCCCATCTCTTTTACAACCCTGGTGTTAACATTCTGCCTGGTTATCACGTTGTAACCGGTAAAATCAATCTCAATTGAAAAAAACCGTAAAAAATAAATTATCTGGTTTAACGGGCCAATGGAATTCATTGTCAATGCATAACATTGTAATCGCCTCCATCCTACTGTGGGACAAAATGCATTATTTATGTTCATATAATGTAGATAACATTATGTAGATATTCGGTTTCATATTACGGAGAGTTGATTGATAGGAAATTTGCTTATGGTTAACTTCAAAAACATAGTTCGAATAAGGAAAATGTGAGGTTACTCAGTTTATCAAAAAAATGTTTTGCATGCATAACACTTAAAAAAATGATATCTAGGATAGGATGTTACAGGTAATTGGCCATTCTAGTTATATCTTTTTATTGCTCTCTCCCAAAGATTTGGTCCATCAAAAACACGAGGGGTGAGAAAACGACGCGTCATTTGAAAACGAGTCATCCAATTAAGTTCTTTAATAGCTCAAACTGAGCACAATTATCCAATTAATATAAAAATAAAAAAATTGTTTTTAATATGACCAATGTTATTATTTATTTTTCTTAGATTACTGAAATTGTTTAATTATTAGTTTCTGTTTAAAAATAGAAACAAAGGTCTGAGAAAAAATAGAAACAATGGTCTGATTTGGACCAATTTTCATTTTGTATTATTCACTAGATATTTTTGCACAGTTTGAGCTATCTCAAAACCTAAACGGGTGAGTCGTTTTTGAAAACCCCGTTGTTTTCTCACCTCCGTGTTTTAGAGGGACCAAATCTTTGGGAGAGGGCAATAAAGGGATATAATGGTTATGAATAAATGGGAAAGTACATTTTGTGAAATCTTTTTCATAGACCAAAATATTTTAAAAGACCAAACGAATATTTTTCAGACTTGAAATTTCAAAATCTTTAAATAAAATAATCTATGAAAAATTTGTTTACGACTTATTTTCGTTATTTTTAAGAAGCCAAAAAAAATTCTAATTTTCTAGCCCACAATTTTTTGCACTAATTTATGAAATGGAGATTCTGTATCACGACAGATTTCAAAACTTCTGTTTGTAGTCAGAACATAAGCCAATTGAACAATTCATAACGAATTGCTACAATAGCAATGCAACTAGCGATTATTCAATAAATTGTAGATTTCTTGTCTCATTTCTCAATTGTGCCATTCAAGTTTGCAATAAAGTCAATTGTAAGCTTGAGCCACCCACGCATATTGAGCTACGCCCAATGATACGCTAGAAGATTTTTATTTTTGAAATGTAGCACAAAGATTTTAAAGAGATCACCCCTACTGAAGTATTGCTGACTCATTTGACTACGCCTTCATAGTCATGACACAGCGGTTCTCAATATTCTCGCATCAATTAGAAATACAAAATGACATTAAGTTTCTAACTAGCAAATCAGCCTGTTGTTTATTCACTAAAGAGCCAAGTGTCGGCATAATTGAAATTTGATTAATGAAAATATATGTACACCAAACTACTAGCTCTTATTAGCACCAATCAGAGACCGCGCTTTCCTAAACTACAATTATGATGAAGAAGTTCTTGAGGATTCGCTATGGACCAATCAGCATGTCCAAGTTGACCTGAAATCTTACAATTTATCTCCCACATGCTAAGTTTGTGGAGCCTTCGCCTCCCCTTAACTACAAATTCGGCGCTTAAAAATATTTGAAAAAATTGTTATAAAAGTGGATTTAATCAATCGAAAATTGTTCAGTGTTACTTGAGTACAATATCAAAAAATGAGATCTCTAGGTCTCTACTTTCGCGTTCACGTTTGACCAATGAAACCACAAGATATCACTTCTTTGACCAAAAGATATTCTTTGATATACATCGGAAAATAATAATAAAAATGTAATCATCTTGTTATATTTGAAAAATAAATATTTTTAATTTGAATTTTGGACTTTTTTGATGGGAAAACTAATTTCATGTGACTTTCCATGCAACAACTTTTTCAACGCATTTCAAATAAAATTCAAAATTCTACTATATGAGTCAAATCAAGTGTCCTAGTAAAAGTGGGTCTATACAATTATCTACAGAGTTCAATCTCATAAAAATAATCAGATTTTCTCGAGAGAAGTGTCAAACGACAGATAATTAAATTCTAAGGCTTTAAAGATTATGAATTGATATTCAAAAATAACTCATTGGCGAGCTGTAGCTCTGTGAATAGTATAGATCCACTCTTCCTAGCATACTTGATTTTAATGGGTCGATAGTAAAATGGATAAAACGTAAAATGTTTTATAGCATAAAATTCCAATTTTTAAGCCGAATCACNTGTCATTGCATTTTTGAAATTATCATTTGGCGCAAAAAAAATAATTTTAGATTCTACTTATAATTGTTGAATTTCTAACCATTTAGCTTGAATCTAGTCAAATTTTGATTTCTAGTACTTTTTGTTCAGGTTATTTTAAGTACAAAATCTTTAATTTATCCATTTTACGTTTTGTCCATTTTACTATCGACCCGATTTTAATAGGGTAAGATTAGAAAATCTTGAACACAAGCTGTAACCGTGGTCTAGGTTTTATCTAGCATGAAGTGAATACATTCAGTCTTTCGTTTCTTAGCTATGTGATTTCACAGTGAATATTATATGTTCGAAACAGAATTTTAAAATGAACCATCGCTCCGAAATTATATTATTGATTTATATTTTCACACGGACATGGCTGACCTCAATCAGGTGACTTAGTAAACCACTTAGAAAGGCCTATAAATATATATAAGAAATTGCAATATTTTCAATTTTTGAATATCGTTAACTATTTGCACAATGATCAAATAATAGAAGAGTAGAAGGACAATATATTTCCATTTATTACGCTGTTGTTCTTGGGCACACATCCGCTAGGGCTTTCAATACAACCTCGACGCGAGAAAACCACTATTTATGATTTGTTTGCAATTCTTTTTCGCTTTGAAGTTTTTTATTTTTGTGGAAATTCTGTAGTATAATTTTAGTCAAATATATTCGATACTGATATCTTCCTACTAGAAAGCAACTGAGTTCATCGTGCCCTTTTCTCAAAATAAACGTCTAGCTCAGACTGTCCGTTAAAATTAAGATATCGACCTATAGAAATACAGAGTTTATTGTTTTTTAGAAAATGCGATTTTCGCGATAAGTTATAATTTTTTCGAAAAATATAAATTTTTGATAACAAATTTTACCAAAAAATGCGTCTTGAAATTTAGTACGAAACTGTGTATTTTGAAAGTTGAATCTGCGTGGTCAATTTTAACCCAAAATAGAATGGTGAACACGCTAATTATATAAGTAGTATATAAATTAAAATAACAAACAAGTACATTTCGCATGTTTTAAAAATCACGATTTTTGTGCGAAAATTTAAAATTCTTACAAATATCGCTTTCTTTTTGGTCGAAATTAGATTTCAACCAATAAACGAAATTGAGCCGGTACAATACTAATTATGGGTAGCTCGCCAGATAGATGACTCATCGGCGTAGGTTCAGGTGATTTTATACAAAGAAAATAAACTTTCTCTAAGCGCTCGGAATTCTTTCCATGCTTTGTCATGTATTTTTTTAAATAGCATTTGTTTAAATATCGTTATTGTCTCAGAAATGTTAAATACCTGATTTTCAATATCAAAATCGGCAAGAAACCATATAAGACCTCAATCTCGGTAACTTTCACTTGTCCGCTGGTTTTAAAATCATCGCTTTCTATTTTGGCCATTTAATTAACTATTAAGGGGGTGGCATCGACTCGGCGGACTGGAGTCAATTTAACTTACGAAATTAATTAGTTTGTTTACTTTTTTCTGCTTATTATTGTTAGCTGAACGAGGATAAATGTGCATCTACTTATAAAAATAATTTTTGCCATTTTGCCTATTTTAGCGAAGATTTGAGTTCCGAACTTTTAATTTTTTGAAATTCGTAAAATTTTTTCAAAAAAAAAATCAAAGCATTATGAAAATTTCCGTATTTTTTGTCGCAAAATTTTTTCTGATCGTTTTTTTTGAAATCTATGGAAATAAAAACTAAAAAAAATAGCGACTTTTAACATTTCTTCATGGCTGTCCTCCATATTTTCCTGACTGCTGCTTGAAAAAATGAATAAATAGTTTATTTGTCATTTTTTGTCGACTTTATAGCAAATAATCAAAATTTTCCGCAAATCAAGTTCCCAAAAATTTTTTATTTTCTTTGAACTCTCCATAAAAATCAGGCAGAAATCAACATATAAAATGTTTTGGCATCTAACTTAAATATCCGCATGTCCAAGCTAATGAGTTGGTCGTGCGATATCATTTCTAAACTATCGATGAAATTTTTAACAACTCGCTGTACACTCGATAAGTGCCATTTGGCAATAAATTTTTAACACAAATTTTATGCTAGTAAAAATCCCAATGAAATTGGGCGGGTTGTAATCAGGCGCCATTTTCTTTAGATAGTAAGAACATTTTTAATCTCAAAACGCACAATTGAAGGTCCAATTTTTATCTCCCAAAAAAGTTGGTTTTTCTCGTACTTTTTGGCATTTTTTGACCATTTTTCATCGAAAAAACTTTCATACATCTAAGAAATTTTCAAACAAAAAAACTCTTATACATCTAAAAATTTTTTAATACGGCACATAGAACCAAACTTTTAGCGCATTCATACACCCGAACAATGTTTGACAGTGTATTAATATCGTCCTTTGAAAAAATTCTATAGTCCGGGTTTAGTTGAAAATGGATGTTTCAGTGGAAAGTGTTTTTTCTATTTTCACAGATAATAGTTATGTTAAGAAATTAAAAACATATCAACGTTTGCAAGAATGAACACTTTATTGAAAGAATAAAATTTAAAACAATAATTTCACATTTTTTTCTTTCATATGATATGAACATATCCCTTTAAGGAGGTTCCCGTCGGCGTTTTAAAGGTTTTTAACTGATTACTACGGGAAACGATATTGTTACAGACTTGAATATTTGACGACTGAAAAACAAAATCTCTCTGCTGATTTTTTTTCTGTGAGGGTGCCAAAAATATTTTAACCTACGCAAAAACACGATTTGAAAACCGGAACCTTTCAGATTTGCGACAAGTTCGTTGAGCTAAACTAAACATACAAAAATATTTTTAGTTATACAACAATATTCTGACACTTATGAGCATCTTTTATTTAGTCAGACCTACAAAAAAAATTTTTTCAAACTCTAGAAATTTGGAAAAAATCGATTATTTGTATAGGTTTTTAACGCTAGAAGTTCTTTTGAAGATAACTGATGAATAAGATTAATTTTTTCGTTCTAACCAAGTTTAAATATAACCATTCCGGACATCAGTTTAATTTAGTCAGATTTTTGGCTCATGACGCTGATTTTTTTCCTAGAGCTAACCAAAAGTTCGAAAATATGAAAAAATTTGAAAATTTTTTTTTTTTTATTCATTTCTTACGTAGCTTAAATTCCTACTGTTTCTCACGAGGATCTCCAAAACTGTTTATAAAAATCTGGTACCGACTTCATCTTCTTTGCTTTAAAATGTGATTAAAGGGGAAAGTCTGAAAATAAACAACTGGGAACATGCGATATTTTTCCAAACAAAAAACGGATGGCTGTTAGTTTCTTTGATTTCCGGAGAAAAACAAACATGTTCCCGCGGAAATTTTCAAAACATAAGAAGATCAAAGCAATACTAAGCGATGCCTAAATAAAACGCAGCAGGTGCGAATCAAATAAAATATTCACCCCTTTGATTATGATGATACATTGATTTTCCACCCACTAGAAATCCTGATTATAGGTTTTATTATTGGTTTATATTAGTTGTCAAGTCATTACAATATTTTAATGGAATAATATGGAAAATAAGATTTAAAAACGCGCTAAAAACATTCCAGGAATTTAATTTTTTTCGCGCGATTCTATTTCTTTTTTTCATTACGCTCCGAAATCTTGGGCGCTCGAAAAACTAATGTTCCCCGGACCAGAAGATGCTTTGAAAATACATATTTTTGAAACTCGAATTTGTCCACATTACTATATAGCCAATTCATTTTCTAAATTTAAGCGATATCTAAAAATTTGACATCAATTCGAAGTCAAAAACTCCGACAGGGAACCGCTCCTAACACCTTTTGGATTTGATAGATTAGGCTGAAAAGAAGAGAAAGCGGGCCCTCATGATGGCTAGAAGGGGTCTCAGGAGTGTTAGGAATTGGCTCCGCCAAGCTACATCTTCAAAATCACCGCAAAAGGTGTTAAAGGGATATATCGCTCTGAACAAAATGTACCAATCTTCCGGATCGATGCCACCCCCTTAAAGACGAGTTAAAATTTCGAAATACATGACTCATTTTTGCTTGAAATTAACTAAGGACACGCACTGGAAGTCACTCATGATAAGTTTGAATTTTCTTTTTAACCAAATCCTTATATAGTATTTCACTTACCTGCAGGTTTGAAAACATATTTCGACGCAAAATTCAAATAAATGGTTGACGATATTATCATGTTATACGAGCAAGCTCTCAAATCGGCTGGACGCCAAAATTATCGGAAATATTGTAAGTGGCTGAATTCTCTAATTGACCATTTCAATACATTGGGAAATTTAAGTTTTAGAATAATTTGGGACTTTCGGAGGATTGCACACTCTCGAATAATTGTGCTTTCGACCGAATTTAATGCAAGCGCTAAAAAAACGTAAATATAAATATATGTTCTTATATCTTTTTATTCAATTAAAGTCGGTTTCAGAAACTCTTATTCTTAAAAGTAGGTTGTAAGGCTCTCCAATTTATTTTATTTTCTCTTAAATGAGTATTTTAAAACTAGATACGTTTTAAAATGTAAAATATTGGATTTGAAGACCCTACAACCTCAAAAACAGGTTCCGGAAAAAGTTCCCCGAGGCATCAGAGCCTATTATCATCTGGCTCCAACTTTTGATGTTGGAGGTTCAAAAGTAGTTGGATTTTCGATTTTTTTCTGCATAAGCAAGTTCAAAGGTTATATTTTTGCATCCAACATTCAAGTTAAAATGATTTATTAAATTCTGATTACGGTTTGAAATTTATTCTAAAAAACGTTCCCCGTTTCATGTCTAACAGATAAATTAAAAGAACAAGATTGTTTACAGAAACTGTAGTACAGTTTGTTAAAAAATAGAGCTATTTCTTCAACAAGTACTTTTACATAAATTATCATATTACCGTGAAAAAAATTTAGCCAATATTTATCGCAATGAACCGACAAATATACGTAAATCAATGTCGTGAAAATCAATTGAAATATAAAAATGTATACTTGCTCTTAAACACAGGGTTATTCCTACTTACAAGTATTTTATATAAAAATAATTCTTACTTGCCATCATTAACAGAATAAAAACGTCAAGTTACGTTATTATTTTTACAAGATCAATTGAAAACAATGTAGTACAGTTTGACAAAAACAAGAGATTCCTGTTTCTAAGTGTTTTTATGTAAAAAATTTGACAACCCTCGTAAAACAAATCTTGTTTGCCACTATTTATCACGATGATAACGACAAGTATACGTTTATCAAATGTCTTATCAGATCAATCGGTTGAAAAATTTGTTAAAACGAGATTATTCTGTTTGACAAGAATTATATAATATTATTTATATCACTTATATAAAAAGATACTCTTATGTTTAACAACTGAATATATATTTTTTTCGAGTGATCTTTGGCGGCAATGTGTAACATATATTTTCGGTTTCATTTTAATGAAATTAGCAAAAAAAGAATAGAGTTTTTATGAAGTTTTTTTTATAATTGACGCTTAAAAATACATTTCTCGCTTCTGTTACTTGTGAGAATACCAACCTGAATAAGCTGTTCAAGTTAAGGAATGTCATACTAGTTAGGCAAACTTTTGTGCTTTTGCTAAGACACGCTACATTGAAGATTAAAATTGCTCAATCTTTAATTTAAAATCAGGTTGAACAGTTTCAGAAAAGAAAATTCAATTAAGGGGGTAAGGTGTCGCTTTTTGGTACCTTTCAATCACGCCTCAAACAATTCTAGGCCAGTTGTGAAAAATCTGAGGATACTTGTTTGTAGATCTATCCTTTTGTCTAAACGATTACACATCTCAAACTCAAAAATTGTTACATCACACCACCAGGTGCTGAGTCAATTCTAGAACCTCCAAGCGTTTTTTTCAAAGTTTACTTCACTTTATTAGGCCCAACATACAATAGCGTCTAAAAATTAACACAGAGTGCGGGAAAAGTGAGTTACTAATATGTTTGGCCCATTTTTCTGAATTTCGCTCTTGTTTTTCCTAGAATCACTTTTGAACGCCGATTTTTACAATTTTTGTCTTAAAAAATGATACCGTTCAGAATGAAGACCGTTTTTTCGACTAGTAATAACACATAGTGCGTCAATATGTTGGCTCGGATTTTTAATTTTATCCTGGAATTCTAGACAATGACTTTAACTTATATAGTCATATATCTTATATAGTCTATAAGTTAATATAAGTCTTTAGTCTACACGTTATAGTCTATAAGTGAAACGGAAATGAAAAGTTCGAAAAAAAGGGCGTCTGATCGGAATAAAAGTACCACCAAATTGAAAGGCCTGAGAAATTTTGAACCAATCAGCGTCAATTTGATAATTAGGTTTAACATTTTTGCTTAAAAATAATTAAAATTTCTAGAATTCGATAAAGACATTTTTGATAATTAAATGTCATGCATTGTTTTAGGGGTCATATTCACCAATACAAAATGTTCAATATCATGTAGCATCCCAGTTTAGTGGGTTAAAGCTAAAAAATATTCGAATTTTGAAAATTCTAGATTTTGTTCTAGATTGTTTGAAAGTAATAATTGCCACCGTGAGATTCCTTGGGTCAACTTTAGTCATAACCGATATTAATTTATGAATAAATAATTCTCTAAAGGGAGTCGTCCGTAAGATCCCGGGCCAAAATAAATCTCCACGTACGTAGATCCCACTCCGGTGTGATATCGCTAAAAAACAGAAAAAAGGGATCTTTACGGTACCAAAGTTATAACATCCCTTCCGTAAGTCCTAATCGGCGAGATAAAAGACTCTATTTATTTTAATATGATATATTTAATAATTTCGAACAATAAAAATAACATTTAACAACAATTCATAATGGGTGGTAATTAATTAAAGTTAATTATCATTACAGATGTTGGAAAATAAGCAGACTTTTTCGAGAACAACTTAAATAGGCGGTTATTAGTCCTGCACTTTTCAAGTGATACTTTCATAAAACACCGGGAAACAATCTTAATAAGCATAATTAGCAAATTAAAATTCAAACTGAAATTCTCAACTTGGCGGTAATTTTTAAGTTTACTTCTGGTCTTATTATTAATTATAGTCTATCCATTATAGATTCCGGAAATTATCGAAGACTTTTCCAAGAACACTTAAAAATAGGCGGTCACAGTTTGAAGTTTGCATTTTCAATTAATATTTTATTTGGTTCTATTTTCATTCTCGAAATTTTTGTATTATATTTATAATTAAAAAGCAACAAATTAAATGTTTTATTTTATTTATTTTCAACATTCCAATTTCATTTTCATTCTCGAAACCGACAGGCCCACCCCCTTAAGGGGATTGTGGGTGCTTCCAGCAATTTGCTGGGGAAAAATAAGCTCTTTTTAAAACTCAAATTATCTTTGTGAGATTGTGAACGTTAAATTTTTCAATTGTATATTGAGTCGTACACCTTGAGACAGTCAAAAATTGATTCATTTTGGAGAAAAAATATCAACATCAACCTTTAAATGCATAAACCTAATTGCTGGTATTTTTCTTTCCATTGAAAGTATACCCGTCATATCCACGTTTCCAAACATCACATAATGCCGATAATTATTAGTCAGAAAAAAATTCTCCATAATTGCAACCAGAAATTTATAAATTCAATCTTAATTCGCCGAAAATTATTTTTTTGAAAATTCCTTGCTTTAGTTAAAATATAGCAAATGTAGATTATTTTACAAAAAAACAAGTATACCTCACGAACGGTACATGCGATTTTATTTTCTCTTTTTCATAAATCCTTCTCTATTATCATATTAAACTTTTGAAACCAAGAAGATTTTTAATATTTTTTTTTAATATTTCTCGCAATCACTATTCAATGCTGATTTAATGGCGCGCCATTATAACATTGATTAGGCTAAAAAATTCAAATATTGAAAAGGCGCAACAATCTGAACAACTATCATATTGAAATACTTTTCATTTAGACTCCTTTTTTCTTGCGAGTTGATTTTTTGTATTCTGAAAATGATACCATATCTAGAATTAATTTCCGTTTCCCAGTTTTATGCAAGTCCCGAAATGATATTTTTTCGGAATTTTCTATAATATTGGCAAAAGTTTTCCAAAATTTTAATTTGGTCTGAATCTCCGTGAAAAATTGATCACTAATGGGTTATTTGTTTTATCATCTGTCATTATTCGGGCATATTCAGTAAGCAAGCGATTTCAATAATCTAGAAAAAATATCCAGAAATAATTTTTTTTTAATTGCAAACGATCCCGAGGTGCTGGATGGTCAGGTAACAATTGAAAAAAATCCCGAATTTGCGACCATGGTAGAAAATAACTACTGCCCGACAATTCCCCTTAAATGTTTCTTTTAGATTAACCCTTGTGAGCACAAGAGCCACAATGTGGCTCCAGCATACCTAAAATCATCGAAAAACCAGACAAAAAACAACTGGAATCGAGGAAATCTTTTGTTCAAATACATTATAAAGAATTTAAAGATTCGGTTTCAAGAAAAAATTAATTTTTCCTTCCGAATGTTTTTTTCCGGCATTACGGGGAAGTTGATTTATAAGGAATTTTTAGCGCTATGTTTCACTTCCGTAAAAATTATTTTGGAACTGGACATAACAATATCAAATGTGAGATGAGCCAGTTTTTAGGAAAGTGTTTTGTGCATGCAAACAGTTTGAAATAAAAAAACTTATTGTAATTTAGGAGCAGACATTTTCTTAGGAAGTGAAATATCTAAACTATTCAACTTTCACGTATCCCATTGAAAACTTTAGTTATATAAACGTGACTTTAACCCAATCAACATGTCCACAGTTGTAGCTTCATTACCATATTAACCTCGAGAAAGTACTAGAACTAATGCCACATTCATCTGCTTTATATTAGGAAAAATAAACATGTTTTCATTCAAAATCGGAGTTGTAATCATTTTTCAATCTAACAACACTTTTATGATTATTATTCTATCATACTAGCTCCTTTAGCGAATTGATGAGATGACATATGAGATCTGCGACAATGACGGACAAAACATGAACGTAGGCCAGATTCCTTGTCCATTGTTTTCGACAGAGATAAAAATGTCGAGACAACTGTGACGCGTGTATCACGTAATATGGTACACCTTGCTTTTCTCACTTGGTTTTTCTAGAAACTCAAAATTTAAATTCTAGAATATGCAAAATGTGAATGCAAAATATGACCTTTTAACTCCTTATGCAGACAAAATTCAAAATTCAACTGCCTTAAGCTTTCCTGTGAACAACATTCAAAGTAAGCCCACAATTGTGGCTCGGGTGCCTTGGCCGGAACTTTTTTTATATGCTCACAAAGGTTAACATCAAGAAATGGGAAAAATGATTTAATTTTACTGGATTATCAATCTGTTTAAAGTTTCCGGTCATGACTTTATAGCCGAAATCATCAAACAAACCAAATTGATTCGTCTGATTTTAATTTTATTGGACTCAAATTTATTAACATAAACTGTAATTTAATTTATTGATTAGCCACTTGAATTTCTGTGCCGGCATATACCACCAATAGTGAAACAATTTTATACTGTGGAAACTACTCAAAAAACCAAAAAGATTGTATTCTAAAAAAAAATGATAATCATCTGAATGACAAGGACCAAAAAAATAAAAAAGAATGAACGTATCTATAATAATACCAAAAATCTATCAAATTTTTTTCTGCTATAAAACAAGAAGTTATCTTTGTGGACATACACATCTTCAGCATTAACGGCTCCCTCGGTGCATTTTGACAGATTTCCCTTTTTCAATTTTTTTTGTCTTGAGGGGAAACTTTGTCACTTTGAAATTTTCGGATAAAAGAAAAATTCCAAACCCAAGTTGCCACACTAACAGCTTACTTGTATAATCCAAATTTAATTAGGAGCTTTAAAATACGGTCCTGTGACGCGGTTGAAATTAATTAAGTTTAAATTCAAACGATTTTTAAGTCCAAATTCGAAAATTTAAATTTTTGAAAAAAGGTTGAAAAAACCCGAAATTTTAGCACATTTAAAAAAAAAAATTTCAGGAGTTAAATGAAATAAATTAAAAACGGTCGACAGGTCGGCTTACCAATTGGGCAAGTCTCGGTGAAATAATTTTTTTTTAAATTCTTGACTGAGAAGGCCTTAAACTTTATTTCGCCAAACCGTATTTTATTCAAAAAGTATGATTCAGAGTATAAAGAAGAACGAAGGAAACAAAACGAAAGCATATTTAAATATAGTGAAAGTAGCCATTCCTAATATTTCAGCTAAAGGATTCCAAAAAAAATAAAAAAAACAATAAGTTTGTGATTTTTGAATCAAGAAATAGAAGAAAATTTCAAAATATTTCCTAATTATTTTTGCCCAAAAATCGCTAAACCATGTCATATGGTTTTTCAAAGAGCATAATATAAAATAGTGTCCCTAGTCGAAAGTGAAAGTAGCCATTTTGAGAAATTTTTCGTTGATTGAAAACAAATATTGAAACAACAAATTTGAACAAAAATAAGGCATTTTTTCATTATGTTGGAACTTTAGCCAAAATTTCTCATAAATTTCCCGAATTCAAAAAACGTTAACATCGCAACTCAAAATTTTCTTAAAAAGCCATAATGCCAAAAATTTCGCTAGTTAACAAAAAGTTGCTGATTATGAATCATCACTTTGAATGGTCATATTGGGAAAATATATAATCCAGTGAAAAGTTTTTCCATCCAAGCCATATCGGTATCTGTCAAAATGCACCGAGGCCTTAAAGCATATCTCTATAGTATAGACCTGTTAAAGAATAATTGAACAAGCTTGTGTCCTTGGAAACCTTCAGCTTAACTTTCACACATAGATATAATAATTTTCGATCAAATTAACAAAATTTTGCGATGATAATGATTAAAAATAAACCTGTGCTTTAAAACAAAATTATTTTATTTATAACTCCAGTTTGCACTCCCGTACGCGTTAAACCTCATGAAATTATTCTCGACGGATAAGCTGGAACTATAAATGCCTCAAATTTGAAACTGGAGAGTTTTTCACATATAATTTGACTTCATATGTTGCTGTCACCTCGAGAAGGACTCACATCACTTGTTGACAACACTGTTGACACTTTGTCTTTCAACTACAAAAACTTGGACCTGCTGACGCGAGATTTGGAAAATGTATCCAAACTTCTCAATACTTTGCTATTATGACCTCATAATTTATGTAATCATATTTTTGAGCTTCGTCTCCGGGCCTACGCTCAAAAAAAGCGATGAGCTCCGGCTTTAAAAAAAACTGCTTCCCTTTAAAAAAAATTTGAAATTGCATGAGGTGAGCAGAGAAAGAGACAAAACGAAAGCTGAAAGATACTTACGTCGATACTGTTCTGTTTTATGTTTCACTGTTTGTCTAATTTCAGAATAAACATGATTATTTATATTGATATGCTCAGCATTAATGCTGGAATTTCTGATAAACCGGAGTTCATGGTAAGAGATATTTTAATTATTTGAATGCATCGAAAAAATTGCGAAATTATCAAATTTCCGTGACGGTTATGAATAAGGGTGTTATGTTACCGAAAGGATGGCGCTAAGTCGCTATTATATTATTAGTTGTAAATCGGAGTCCGTCCGTAAGATCCCGGGCCCAAATATTTTGAACCAAATATTGGGTTTTACTATGTAAAATTTCTCAGAAGTTATTGCTTGTGTCTGCTCATGATTATTATTTCGTAAAATATAATAGTTATAAAACAAAACAAAGAATATATTTAGTGTTGTCAGACATAAATTATTATATTTTTTCCAATCAAAAGATTTGTTTTGACTTAGTTTCGCAAGAAAATGCACCTTTAACAATTAAAAATTGTAATTTTCGCAAATTATTGAAACTCGATTTCGCGCTCAAAAAAAACAACTTTCGATTTCTGTTCATCCAAATCTCTCACATTGATAATGGCTGTTTAGCCGAAACGTCGAATAAAAAACAACTCTTTGATGAAAAAATATAATACAACAAAGAATATTTGGTTTTTCCACAAACCTGTAAACAGTTGTGTTTTTAATTGATCTTTTTCACGCTTGATTATCGGTTATTTGTAGTTTCATTTAGATAAAATGATGCAAAAAAAGGTATAAAAGTTGATAAGTTACGTCTTATCTCCGCGACGTATACAATCAATTTGATAAAAGACGTACTCAAAAGGCGAGCAAAATATTCGTAGAGTTGTTTAGGAGGTTTAATAAAACCGTGTTTATTATATGTGGCTAGACTTTGAAGAAGGGAAACTCCCGACCCCCTAGGTGTTTAAGATGTACGCCCACATGAGGGGAAGACCCCCTCAAACAGCCCCCCAATTATTATTTTGTTTAAAAGGGGTTTTGAATGTAAATTGCTGTAATTGCGGGGTATTTGTTATCACTTTTTAACAGTCCTGTAACTTGTGATAAAATATCAAACGTGAAAATGAAAAAAATATATTGTTCGTAACACTTTTCATAATTTTAATTAACCCAAAATTTTTTCAAATAAGTAACAAATTCGTAACAGCGTATTACGAAAACGAGTTCAAAAATGCACAATTCTAGCCCAGCAGCGAAACCTCGAGCAGGTATTATACAAATAAGTGTCACAACTTTCAAAATAACACGGAAACATGACAGCCGACCAAATGTTGGGCTAAGATAATGACAGTTTACGTTCAAGTGAACTTCGTAAAAATGAAAAACCGGAATTTCGTTAACATCGCAAAATCTCTCTTATATATTATGAGAAATAATATTTATTAAAAGCGAAGCTATTGAGAAATAATTCTCACAAACGTTGGTCACACTGGAATTTGTGGCAATTTGTGTTCATTCTTTCACATCACAGATACTGCGCGCACTGCTATATTATGATAAGTAGCGTATTTAATACATAATACATAAATAAAAAAAATCGAATTTTTTTCAATAGAAAGAAAAAGGGATGCACGCTTTAATTATACTTTTTCATATCAGTTTTTTCACATGAGAATTCATTTTTGTCATTTTTATGATATTTTAATTTAATATTCTTTGATGCGCCGAATTTTGGAATGAAAACTCAACCAAATAGACTTAAGTCGGAAATAAAGATTTTTATAATTCCAATAATAGCATTTGTCAGACCCAAGTTTACCCATACATGAATTTTTTTATTAAATTTCCAAAGAAAGAAACTTATTTGTGCAGCAAATTGACATGCAGAACCCCCTCACCACCTTACACCCAAACGCCAATCGGGACCGCGAGATTTTTTTAATCCCTCTTATACGAGATAGAACAATAATAACTCCACAGACTTTCAATTAAAATGTGTCATACAGAGGTTCGCCATATTTTTCTGGTGATGGTTTTAAAATTTGATACGACAGCAGTTCAAAAGATGATTTTTTCCTAATTTTTTTAGGATTTTCGCCTGAATTACCGTTAAAAAAATCTGAGCGTAAATACGACCGATAAAACAAACTTCTGATGAGCCTCAGTTAGGAAATTACTCCAAGGCTGCTCCTGGTACTATTGATTTTTTTTTAGTCTTTATTGAGAGTTTATTTTTTCTTAAGTGATTTGTCTATAAACTCAAAAAAAAAAAAAAAAACATTAATTGCCGCGAAATAAATGATTTTCGAAATAAATCAGGTTGATTTTTAGTTAGAATTCGATGCAAAAAAGACAAAAGCACAAGCTTGATATCATGCCGAGTAATCAACCTCACCAGCTGACCCAATACTCAGTTGTCCTTTTCTTAGTTTGCTGAACACTTGATCTAATAAATTTATTTATCCTCAACAATAGGTTGGCTTACACATTTCAAAATTATTTTTTTTCGGCAGCAGGAAAAAAGGAGTTATCATGTTGTAGACTCATGGAGAGGTATTTTTAATCCACGAGAACACGATTCAAAAGCCAAGGGTTTGAGTTTATTTATAATATAATTTGCGTATCACTCTAGAAAAATCGTATTTTGAAAAAAAATAAATTTCATTTTTTGAACGTAATATCGATCAAGATCATTAAATTTTGGAAATTTTTTTATAATTCTCCAATTCACCGTGATGACTCCATCCTGATGAGCCTTCAAAGTTTCAATGTCAAAAACATTTGTATTCAATTTGTTTTTGAATTTTAAGTGCGTGCATTTTGGCTCGAAGAATACGACAACTGGTTTTTCAGACGATCTGAGATAAGCTATTTTGAATTCAGATCATATTCTGAATCGCCAGGTTTCATTTAATTCTTTTGTAATTCATATGTGATTTTTGAAACAATGTATGGTTTTCCGATGAAGTACGCAGAAACTAAACCCCTATTTTCCCCTTGCAATTTATCTAGCAAAACAGAATAGAAAGTTTAGAAAAATTATTGGCCCATAATTTAAATCTATCATTGATCTCGATCTATAACAATTAATGAATATTCTACGCCATTTATTTTCTCTGCACTAACCGCTCAAAACTGGCGTCCCGAATGGCGTTTTGGGTGTGAGGGGGCCAAGGTTTCCATTAATATGTGGGAAAGACCTATGGGGGAGGAAAAGCTCTCAAGAGCCCCAGGTATTGTAATATCGTTAGTTATAGACAAAGCAAAGAATAATCTTGTTCTCAACTAACTGTATACCATTGAGTTTTCAATTGAATCTTTTGAGGCTTGATTACGTAATTCGCCGTTTCATTTAGAATAAATTAATGGCAAACAAAGTTATATTGCTGTTTTGCATAAATTACGCTTATCCCGCGAGTATACAATCAGATAAAAGACGTACCTCAACATGGCGAGCAAACATCCGTTGAGGTTTTAAGCAAAACGTGAGGGATAACGAACCCACTGTTTTTATGACTTAATAAGATGTAATTAAATAACTAAAATCACGCCAAAAAACCTACCAATCTAAGATGTCAATCTTCACTTAAGCCACTGAGAAATTCTGCCATATGCGGCTTCAAAAATAGTTGCCTGAAGTTTCAATAGGCCGTCGGGTTAAAAAAGTGGTTTTATTTCAAAAATGAACACCAGGCTAGATTTTTAATTATTCGATTTTTGTAAAAAAAAATCAGTGGATCTCGTTCGAAATTCTCTATCTTCTTCAAATGCAAGATACTATTCGCATGAGCTCTAAAAGCGGCTATATCGAGTTCAGAACAACGATCAATTTTTGTCTCACGCCCCTTGAAAACCAGATGGGCTAACAACCATAAAAGTTCTCCCCGGGTTTAAACGGATTCCTTATTTTCATTGGTTCGTGCTAACGTCATTCAACGCAAAAACTTCATCTTTTGCCATTTTTTTCAAATTAAACACTCCACTTTTTTAAACCTGTTTTTGAAACAACAAAGTTAAACCTTTTTTATTTTTTTGCAAACCCTCACTACAAATGTAATTATCACTTACCATACTTTTATCACACTTTTGTAAATATCCCCAGCCGTGATTAGCAAAACGTAAAAAAAGTGTGGTTTTCTCCTGGTAGGGCAAGGGATATTTACCAAAGTTCAATAAAGGGATAAAGTCAACAAATATTCCAGACTTATTTTTTGGAGATTTTACTTAATGTTTCGTGTCAAATACATTTTCAGAATTTAAAATATAAAATTTTTTGCCGACAGTTTGCACTGAGTGCTCGCTGCTGTCCCGCATGCGCCAAAAACCCTTAGCGGTTATTTGGCCACACCAAACTCGCAGTTGCTACATGGATGCGTTATTCAACCTTAAACAATTCTCAGTTTTGTAAATACAGTTTGAATGATGGCCAACGGCTTAAAATGAATAAAAACTAAGTAAACTCACAAAAAATTCTGACCATTTTTAACCAAGAAATTAAAAATTAGAAATAAAAACAATGGAGTTGGTTTATTGCATCAATATTTGGTGTATTATTTTGTATACAGTGTTTGATTTTTACAGTTGTAATATTTGTATGGGGCATGTCATGCTACATCCGGAACCTGTTTATAGAAACCTGAAAATAGAGTGTCATAATAATCAATGAATGAACAAAATATTAAATTTAGAGAAATTTAACTAATAACCCGGGGTAATTTCCTAAGTAACACAATCAGATCTACATATATATTTTTCTAAAAATATTATTTAACCTTTACACAACAAAATTTTTTTTTATCCTTTTCACGTGAAAACGGACAATATGTAGCATTTAACAGTAGCTGTTTGTTTAAGCCTATGTTGGAACTACAATCACAGTTATTGACGACTTAAAACCCCTATGAACTGCTTTCTTTTTCTGACCCTTCTAAAAGCTAACAATTAGAACTGAAAGTATTCTGACGAATTCCAGAAAATTGGCCATCCTGATTGGTCATTAAAATTTTGTGAAATTATACTATAACAGTCCAAACTAAAGATCAAATGCTATTTTCAGTCATATTTGAATGTGACAAATTTCAAACCTTAGGGCCATCAAAGTTTNCACTCGGCTGTACACTCGATAAGTGCCATTTGGCAATAAATTTTTAAAAAATTTTATGCTAGTAAAAAATCCCAATGAAATTGCGGGTGTAATAGGCGCCATTTCTTTAGATAGTAAGAACATTTTTAATATCAAAACGCAATTGAAGGTCAATTTTTATCTCCAAAAAAGTTGTTTTTCTCTACTTTTTGGCATTTTTGACCATTTTTCATCGAAAAAAAACTTTCATACATCTAAGAAATTTTCAAAAAACTTTCATACATCTAAGAAATTTTTTAATACGCAAAATAGGAACCAAACTTTTTAGCGCATAATGCACCGCATTGTAATACACCCGACAATGTTTGAAGTTTATTAATATCGTCTTCGAAAAAATTCTATAGTCGGGTTTAGTTGAAAATGGATGTTCAATGGAAAGTGTTTTTTTTTATTTTCACAGATAATTAGTTATGTTAAGAAATTAAAAATATAAACGTTCGCAAGAATGAACACTTTTATTGAAGATAAAATTAAAACAATAATTTTCACATTTTTTTCTTTCATATATCGCTCTGAAAAAATGTACCAATCTTCCGGATCGATGCCACCCCCTTAAGACGAGTTAAAATTTCGAAATACAATGTACTCATTTTTGGTTTGTAATTAACTAAGGAACACGATGGAAGTACTCATGATAAGTTTGAATTTTTCTTTTTAACCAAATCTTATATAGTATTTCACTTACCTGCAGGTTTGAAACATATTTCGACGCAAATTCAAATAAATGGTTGAACGATAATTATCATGTTACGAGCAAGCTCTCAAATCGGCTGGACGCCAAATTATTCGGAAATTTGTGAGTGGCTGAATTCTCTAATTGACCAATTTCAATACATTGGGAAATTTTAAGTTTTAGATAATTTGGGACTTTCGGAGGATTGCACACTCTCGAATAATTGTGCTTTCGACCGAATTTATAGCAAGCGCTAAAAACGTAAATATAAATATAGTTCTTATATCTTTTTATTCAATTTAAAGTCGGTTTCAGAAACTCTTATTCTAAAGTAGGTTGTAGGCTCTCCAATTTATTTTATTTTCTCTTAAATGAGTATTTAAAAACTTAGAGACGTTTTAAAATGTAAAATATTGGATTTGAAGACCCTACAACCTCAAAAACAAGTTCCGGAAAAAGTTCCGCCGAGGCATCAGAGCGGATCAGCACTATATAGGGTCTACTTTTGATGTTGGAGGTCAAAGTAGTTAGATTTTTGATTTTTTTCTGCATAAGCAAGTTGAAAGGTTATATTTTTGCATCCAACATTTCAAGTTAAAATGATTTTATTAATTTCTGATTACCGGTTTGAAATTTATTCTAAAAACCGTTCCCCTCGTTTCATGTCTAACAAGATAAATTAAAAGACAAGATTGTTTACAGAAACTGTAGTACAGTTTGTTAAAAATAGAGCTATTTCTATCAACAAGTACTTTTACATAATATTATTCATATTACCTGTGAAAATAAATTTAGCCAATATTTATCGCAATGAACCGACAAATATACGTAAATCATGTCGTGAAAGATCAATTGAAATATAAAAATGTATACTTGCTCTTAAACACAGGGTTATTCCTACTTACAAGTATTTTTATATAAAATAATTCTTACTTGCCATCATTAACAGAAATAAAACGTCAAGTTTACGTTTATTATGTTTTACAAGATCAATTGAAAACAATGTAGTACAGTTTGACAAAAACAAGAGATTCCTGTTTCTAAGTGTTTTTTATGTAAAAAATTTGAAATACCCTCGTAAAACAAATCTTGTTTGCCATCATTTATCACGATGATACGACAAGTATACGTTTATCATGTCTTATCAGATCAATCGGTTGAAAAATTTGTTAAATCGAGATTATTCTGTTTGACAAGAAACTTTATATAATATTATTAATATCACTTATAAAAAAGATACTCTTATGGTTAACCAACTGAATATATACTTTTTTTTCGAGTGATCTTTGGCGGCATGTGTAACATATATTTTCGGTTTCATTTTAATGAAATTAAGGCAAAAAAAGAATAGAGTTTTGTATAAAGTTTTTTTATAATTGACGCTTAAAATACAGTTCTCGCTTCTTTACTTGTGAGAATACCAACCTGAATAAGCTGTTCAAGTTAAGGAATGTATACTAGTTAGGCAACTTTTTTGTGCTTTTGCTAAGACAGCTACATTGAAGATTAAAATTGCTCACAGAGAGAGATTAATATCGGTATGATAAAGTTGACACCAAGGAATCTCACGGTGGCAATTATTTACTTCAAAATCTGAACAAAATTAGGAATTTTTCAAAATTGAATATTATTTAGCTTTAACCACATAAAACTGGTATTACCATGATAATATAAACATTTTGTAATTGGTGAATATGAGCCCTAAAACAAGCATGACATTAAAACTATCAAAACGTTTTACGATTCTAGAAATTTTAATATTTTTATAAGCAAATGTTAGAACCTAAATTATAAATTGAGCTGATTGGTCTTCAAAATTCCAGCTTCAATTTGGTGGATTTTTATTCGATCAGACGCCTTTTTTTCGATACTTGCATTTCGTTCATTATAAGACTAATAACGTAGACTAACAGACTATAAGACTATATAAGACATTAAAGACTATATAGACAATATTAAGACTATTTATAATTAAGTCAATGTAAATTCCAGGATAAAATAAAAATCCGAGCCAACATATTGGACACTGAGTTATTACTTAGCGAAAAAACGGTCTCATGCGACGGTATCTTTTAAGACAAAAAATTGTAAAATCGGCGTTCAAAAGTGATTCTAGGAAAAACAAGAGCGAAATTCAGAAAATGGCCCAAACATATGAGTAACATCACTTTCCGCACTCTGTGTTAATTTTTGACGCTATTGTAGTTGGGCTAATGAAGTAAACTTGAAAGAACGTTGAGTGTTCTAGAATTGACTCAGCACCTTGGTGGTGTGATGTAAATTTTGAGTTGAGATGTGTTAACGTTTAGAACAAGAGATAGATGCAAAAATGTATCTAGATTTTCAAATGGCTCTACGAATTGTTCAAGAGGCGTGATTGAACAGGTACCAAAAATAGCGAACACTACCCCCTTCATTGAATTTTCTTCTGAAATGTCAACCTTGAATTTAATTAGTTGAG
>SCLH01001708.1:6258-29000 GCA_004367855.1 Oikopleura vanhoeffeni
AGTATACTAGGTTAATAACATGTATTGAGTTAAGGGTATGGTGAGTAAGAATTTTTGGTTGAATTTTAAGTCTATTTTTCCTTACAAATCTCCCTAGATGTATAAATTTAATAACTCGTTAAGAAGGAAACTAGAAATTTAAAAAACAATTGATGCGCACAGTAACATCTCCAGAAAACCAAAAAAACTAATATATTCTATCTGTAACTATGGCCATTCAAGCTAGCCGACATTTGTCTGCGAGAATTAAAACCTGTTTAAACTCTGAGAATACGACACTTCATTGGCAACTAACATGTTTGTTAGAAACATGTATTTGTTCATTTTCGCGCGACCGGAGAATTTTGTCTGAGAATCTGGTTAAAAACGCACTATCTTTCCTAGGAAGCGTTGGAAAAACCTCGATCTTTTGCCTACAAACTATACGCCGCACGCCAGGGACGAAAATTATTTTAAATGCGTAGGTGTTTGCTGAGCACGTAGGTTCTTCGTGGTTCCAACGTACGCGTACATAACAGCTCCGCACGGCGGCCCTGCCCTCGAATACACTGGTTGTACTCACGTTACTCGTTCGATAGGTAGCGGACATATTCTTATAATTAAAATGCAAACGAAGGTCAATTTTTTTCCCAACAAAGCTGTTCTTCTCTATTTCTAGTCATTTTTGAGCATTTTCATGGAAAAAAAATTTACTTTGGATATCACGGACATTTTTATAATGTGCCAAAATGTTCACGGTCGCTTTCCGGTACCTTTCAATCACGCACTAGAACGTTCTAGGGCATGATGGTAAAAAATCTGAGGATAGCTCGTTTGTAGATCTAGCTTCGTCTACGATTGAACATTCTCAAAGTCAACCTTGTTACATCACACCACCAGGCTGGGTGAGAGTCTATTCTAGAGACACTAAAGACCGGTTTTTTTTAAATCTATCTTCTATATTTAGACCCAATACAAAGGCGTCTGCAAAGTTCACACAAAAAGTAGCGAATAAATGGAAGAACAAAAAGTGATGAGAGAGGAAATTTTTTCTTCGCTTTTTGACTTTGTTTTTACTAGATCTCACTTAAAACGCCGATTTTGCCAGTTTTCGACTTCAACCTCTATCTTCTTTTAGACAACTGCTTAGACATGAAGCCATTTTTTCGACTAAGTAGATAATATAATGCGTAAAGTGCCATGAGAAGGACATTTTTGAGATAATTCTAGAATTCTAGAAATATGACTATAATCGTGAACCTCGGAAATGAAAAAGTTCGAAAAAAAAAGTTCGTTGATTCGGAACAAAACGTACCACCAATTGAAGCTGAGTTTTAGTGATCAAAAAGTTGGACTTACAGCTAACCAAAATTTAACCACATCGCGTCAATTCGATAATTTAGGTTTAACTTTTTGGCTTAAAAATAATTGAAATATGTTAGATTCGATCTCTCTCTTTTGGTTCCAATCAGAGCACATTTTCCAGCCGTACGCGTATAGTTGAAAATTACGCGTATAGTTAGAATTACGCGTATAGTTGGGGTTTTTTGGCGTAAAACTTTCCAACTATACGCCGTACCCCCTGTAGGAAGTTTTTGCAAGAATAAAATTTCTTAAAATTAAGTGCCAAATGGCACACACCCGTGCTACAAAAAAGTGTAAATTTAATCGATAGTTTAGAAATTATCATCGCGCGACCATGTCATCAGTTGACATTCAGAAAACGACCAACAAAAATTTTTTGACTCGATTTGCGGAAAATTTTCATATTTTTTTTTTTAAAAAATCGACAAAAAATGACAAATAAAAATTTCATGATTTTTTAAACAGCGGTCAGATAATATGTAGACATCCATGAAAAAAGTTAAAGT
This sequence comes from Oikopleura vanhoeffeni, assembly GCA_004367855.1. Lineage (NCBI taxonomy): Eukaryota > Metazoa > Chordata > Appendicularia > Copelata > Oikopleuridae > Oikopleura > Oikopleura vanhoeffeni. The sequence goes on from SCLH01001708.1 coordinate 8,109, forward strand.
GGCTATTTTTTCCCCACAGATTTCAATAAAAAAATCAGAAAAAATTTTGGACAAAAAATGCGGAAAATTTTTTTAATGCTTTAAATTTTTTTAAAATTTTTACGAATTCAAAAATGAAATTTCGAGCTCAAATCTTTCTTGAAATAGATAAAAATGATTTTAATGAGCTGTAACACATTTATTCCGGTTGAGCTAACGATGATAAGCACAAAAAATAAACCAACTAATTATTTTCGTAGGCTAAATTGACTCCAGTCTGCCGAGTCGATGCCACCTCCTTAAAAAAGAATATGTATCGATATATCTCAAAAATCCAAAATGATCCCATACAGGGAACTCATTTGAAGTAACGACCAAAATTTGAAACAAATACTAATACAGCTGAGTTGAGGTGTTGCCCATATTCATATCCACTATGAGATAGAATTGCTATATCCTTTTCCCAACCTAAGTGGATCTTGAAAATGCTTGCTATTTCTATAGCACGTGTTCGAATCCCACTGATGTTGTCTAAGTGATGGCCTTAGTGATTACGAACCAATCAACTTTGGCTGTCCCAATATCAAGCACTCTTGCCTATTATCATACCCAAAAATTTTCAAGATCCACTTAGGTCGGGAAAAGGATATATGATATATCATATATCCTGTTGAGAGTGGAAAAAACAAAAAACGAGAGAGAGGTGAGTGTGGTGCAGGATAGGGATATTAAGCGAGAAATAATTGTGCGGGCCGCCTGTTGCTTATTTCCAGCTGAACAGGATATACTTAAAGTGAGCAAGCCTTACTAAAATGATCATTTGGTTGACATTTCCAAAATTGGTGGACTTTTTACTTTATCTTTAACTGGTTGATTACCTCACTTTGTCTTTAATCGTTGAAAAATGAATGAATGTATTTTCTTCTTGGCGAATTTTCGTAAAAATTTGCTGAAACAAATCTTCCCTTGGTCCATCTTAAATTTTTAATATGAATAAAATCGGAACATTTTACTTCAATTTCAAAAAAAAATTTTACCTGACGTTATTTTCACCATTTCAACGTTTTTTGAAAATTTTTCAACTGATTCCAGTAATGGTAGATTTGGAGGGTCTTCGCAAAAACTATCGATATCGATATAATCAAGTTCCTCTATAAGAAATTGGTCAAAATAAAACACTTTAAAATTACTCCTACAGACTGTTATTTGACAAGAAAGTATACTGGTTTTGGCACACATAAAAAACTGGACCGTTCAGGAAATGGTTACCCTGTAAAACCTTTTTTCTAAAATTTAGAAATTAATTGTACATGGCCTTGCTATGGCATGTATGTGTAATAGGGCAGACAGTATTTCAATTTTGTACATTTAATTTGCACCTCAAGCTTTGAAAGCCACTCTATAAATAATTTTTAAGTCCAGTTACTACTTTTGAGCATGTTATGACCGATTGGAAAAAAGTCCCGAATTATTGATGCTAGAAAACGTCGTGAATTATGTGACTCTTTTTTTGAAAATTTGCTTAACACGCAACAAACATCTTATATGCGGCATCTTATATAACCAACAAATATGATTTTTGGCTCTCCGAGGAAAGAGAGTGGTTCTTAAACCGTTCATACAATTACGATTTAACATTTTTGCCTAAATTTTCTCCTACAGTCGCAAAAATTTTTACAATTTTTTAAAAAATGAATATCATTTTTTCAAAAATCCCATAAATTTTTCTAAGGGCGACTCGGCGTTACTTTTTGTTAAAAAACCATCAAAGAAGTGACTGAATTTTCATAAAAACTGTCCCAAATTTTTTTTTGTGCTCAAATAGAATTGACCACCCCTTAAAGGAGTGAGTGTCGCTGATCAGGCTGGGTTTTTTAAGTTTTTCGAAGCGGTTGTTCGGCTAAGGTCACCTTAGTAGGGTTGTATAAGAAAAAACTAATTGAACTTGAAGAACAAGACTATCAGATCATTTCAACACTAATTATAATCCGATAAAAAAAACCTACGCCTACACTAGACTCTTGAATAAGCCTCCCCCTTCAAAAAAAACAGTAAAAAGCTATCTCCTCCTACAATTTTTATCAATTGAACTTAATTTTTTGTGTCAAGCTCCGGAAGAGCAATAACAACAAATTGTTCATTATAAACTAGAGCCCGTTTTTCGAAATTTTGCTTTTGACGGTTAATTATTCTTTCGATTAATTTTCGTTAAATTTTTTTTCGGTACTTCTGCATTTTTTCGGTTAAAAACAAAATTTCGAAAAACGGGCTCTAGTTTATTGTGAATTTCGCCCTCCGGAGTTGACACGAAGGATAAAAAGATTGTAAAATGCAATAGACAGGGAGTTATTTTGATTTTTTGGAGGCTTATTCAGTTCGTGCGTGCGGTAAGTTGGATTGTATTCAGTTACTTAGTGTTGAATTATTTTGCTTGTTCTTCCGTTCAGGAAGTTTTTTCCATCCTCTTTACCAGTTGTATCAAGACCGCTCGACAAACCTTCAAACGGCTTAATAGCGGACTCTCTCTCTTTAACCTTGTGAGCAATATAAAGGTTTCCACCAGGCACCCCACAATCTGGCTTTCTTTGATGTTGTTAACGAAGCTTAGTTTGACTTTCAGCAGACGTGGTTTCAATTGGTTCTGCAATAGGAAGTTGAAAGGATATTTTTTGCATCCGCTTTTTTTATTCTAGATTATATAATATTTTAGGAATATCCTATTTTCCCTTTTGTTATATTCGGCCCTTACTATTAAAAGACACTCGTTTCCTATCAGGCGGGTATGCAACGAAATGGTCAGGGGTATCCGTGAATAACGGTCATAGTTGGTCCTATCCACAAGTGACGTTTCTGTCGGCCGATGGCCAAGATATCTGGGCCTACGTTGCTTGTTTTGTCCCGCTTTGATCTCCTGTCTATAATCAAGGTAATTTGAAAGTCAAATTTTGATGGAACCAAATCATGATTTTGTTAAAATGTTTATTGTTCCTCTAAGCAGATTATTACGCTTTTTTTCTATTTATTTTCAGTAATATGGTAATAGTAGCAACTGTCTTACAATTTTTTATTGCTTATTCACTCTTTATAATTATTGATTTTTTCTGGGATCATTGAAGTTGAAATTTGAAATTGTCTCTGAAAAAAAGTCGAAATAGGCGAAAATCTATAATCAACGACCCCGTGATACTGGACCCAAACTTCGAACAAAGTTTCTTTTTTTGGGACCGATCAAATTCTTTGTATATTGTTTGGAGAACGATTCTACGGATCCCGTTTTTGCTTTTTGATTATTTTAGTTGCTTGGCACATTGTGCTCTATGCTCAAGAAAAGTTAAGGAGGTTGTAGGGTATCTTTTGATTCAAAGACAAATAACAGCATTATTAATATCTGACTGAATTAACCGAAGTCAGTTCACTTCTAAAAAATAATTATGCAAAAAAAACGTTCGGAGAACATTTATAAATTACTTGACTAGTTTTGCATATACTAGTAGTAAGACATTTTCAAATTAATTAAAATATCATAAATTATCATGAATATTATGACCATCGGTTTCTAAACGCCCGGTTTTAAACACCGTGTTTAGTTTAGAAACATACATTTTTGAATAATATCTGACACATTTAGAATAAAATAATCTTTATTTGAATGTTTTCACTCATATTATGTTAAATGATTGATTAATATGAATGATTGGAAATTTCAACTTGGGATAATAAATTAAGGAGGGTTGTGGGTCTAAAGAATGCATGAGTGAAAAAAAATAGTTTATTTATTTTCTAGATCATTCTCTCAATAATTTATTCTTGAAAATAATAAAACAGGATTTTCTGATTGGCTTCCTCTACCACGCGTCTCTAGAGCGTGGGCTGAGCAAGCACAAGACATTCACCACTAACAAAGAAATTATATCAGATAAACCTATTTTCAGGTATAAAAACCAACAGAGAATAACTTTTTCGACGAGCTTGAAGTAAAGTATCCGAAAATTTCATACGTTTCATAAATGGTCTGTTTTATTCAATTTGAAACAAAATTGACCGAGCATAAACAGATTTTCTGAATTTCATTTTTACCGCCTAAAAACCGAAATAATTTTTTTTAAACCGAACGGCGCACAAAATATTCGAACACGTCGTACTTTTACGAAACATATTTGTTTGATTCAATTTAAAGCAAAATTGACCGAGAATTAACAAATTTTGTTAATTGAGAACATATTTTTACCGGTTTTTCAGTGCGGCACCGGTGAGCCACCCTTCAACAGAATCAAAAAAATTTACTTGCAGTTGATAGAGAAGGTTTAAGTCTCCAGTATTTTATTCTCATTTATTCTTATCTGCCCGTTATCGACCCTTCCAGTCTAGCTGGAGGAGAGGGCTATTTCCCCAGCAATTCCAACATTCTACAATCACAACCCCCTAAACCCTTGGAGGCTCCAAAGCCGATTTTTAGGTCCGACTTTGAGCGCTCATTACGGGAAAAGTAAAAGTGCTGGCAATTTTATTGTTCTCTAGTCCTCGAGATTACGGATAGACTTAAACTTTAATAGTATATAATTCACATTTTGACTTTATCAACCCTTTAGAAAAGTGAAATTTAAAAATTGTGCTCCAACCGACGCAATTTTATTGTGAGCAAATGGTAGACGTCAGAACAAAAACAAATAGAGGAAAAGATTAGGAATTTGATTTTCTAAAAAGTGACTTCCTCAGAAATCACCTGCAATTTTCTGTCTTTAATCTACAAGTGTTTTCCGCAAAAAGAACCTAACCTACGCAATTTATCGAAATCACTTTTAAAGAAATAAAGTTGTATTTTATAGGCAAGGAAGATGTTTAATTCGAACACAGACCAACTACTACATGAATCAAATAGTTTGAAACACCTAGAGCTCAGTCGTGGCTCTGATTGGTCAAATGGCTGAAATTCATAGCTTTGAAGCCTGAATATTGGCCCAGACGAGGTCCCTCGAGATAGACTTTTCAGATTATTTGAATCATGTAGTATATCTTTTATCCAACCGAAGTGAATAGCGAAAATGAGGGTGATCTTTATAGCGTGTGTTTGAATCCCACTAATGGTTAATCTCACGCCGCCTTATTGGCTGATGAGTTGATCGGCTGATATTAAGCACGAATCAACTTTGGCGCTCCCAATATCAAGCAGTTTGGCCTATTATTATACCCAATACAATCACTAAGAGAACACTAGTGGGATTCGAACACGCGCTATAGAGATCACCATCATTTAAAAGATTCACTTTGGTTTGTAAAAGGATATTGCATTTAAGGCATTTTAAGGCCTCCTTCGCATATTATGACCGATTTAAAAAAGCGTCCCAGAAATCATTAAAAATAAATTGTGGTTTCAATTAATATATTGGTGATGGGGCCCATCAGATGGGCATGATTCCTTTTTAGTTCTACGACATGTCGTTGAATCTGGGGCTCATTTGTTCAATTTTGTTTTCAAATTGCATAAAACAAAACGAAATACTTTTTTTAATGACCTCAGTAAAAAGAGAATGGTTGCTACTAGCAACTTGCTAGACCATTGGTACAATTTCGATAAAACATTAATTATATTAAAGCCACAGGCAAGGAGTACAATCTTGTAAGCTACCGTGGTAGTGACGATTTTTTTTTCTAAATTTTGTCCCAGAGCTGCTAACAATTTCGAAATTCAACACAATTTCTCAAATATTTTTTCCAAATGCATAAATGTTTTCGAGAGCGCCTTGAAGTTACAATTTTCGAAAAAGTCTGAAAAATGAATGACTACTTTCCGAACTATATTTTCAAATAATTTTTTAAATCGAGCTCAAATTGACCACCCTTCTCAGAACTTTGATCAGAAGGTGTACTACAACGTTGTAGGCTACAACTTGTAGCATCTTTTGTTCATGACAAATAACAACATTATTATATTTACTTCATTTATCAAAGTCAGATTACTTCTCAAAATATGTTTGACAAAAACGTTAAGAGAACATTTCTTAATTTCTTAATAACTTGACTTGTTTTGTGTATTACGACATTTTCGTAATTAATTTAAATATCCTGAATAATCTTTATATGATTTCTTGGAAAAATTAATTAAGTTGTGTATATATTGACGAATTAAACATAAAGATAAATGTTCTGAACTCTAACTGACTCTATTGAATTTTTCCTAGGCCCCGGTGTTTAGTTTGGAAACCTACCTAGGAACAACTTTTAAAATAATTAACAGAAAATGTTTTTACGTCAAATGATTGTTTTAACTCAAAAACATGTATAAAACTCAACATGTTTCGTTGTTTCTAATAGCAGCGACGGGAAATTACTTTTACTTACATATATTTACTAACATATTACTTGTATATTTTGTAAACGATACATTAGCATTGATTGTATAATACAATTACAATGAATGGGAATTTCAACTTAAAAAAGTTAACCCTTGATGTTAATCGGCTCAAAAATAGAACCTTGTAAAATGAAACATTAAAAATATTCTAAAGACTTTTAATGTAATTGTGAGATAAAGCCTCCCAAGAAAAATTCAAAAAATTTAATTTATTCGTTTTATCACCAACCTTTCAAAAGTTATTTTGTCTAATTTTTTTCAGCCGATTTCTCTAAAATTTATCTAAACTGATAATTTCTTAGAACTGACTGACTGCTACGCGTAGCTACGTATACGTTGATCTCATTTTATTTTTTCGAGTATATTATCGAAATATCTCTTTTTGACAAATAATCGCTCCGATTAAAAATTCTCTGAAATTGCGGCAAAGTTTCGTTAATTGAGTCAAAACGATGAACAAACAAATCTTCTGCAACTGACTTTGCTGACTTTCAACAACGCTTTCTTTAGCTGGCGATTACCGACAGAAAAAATATTATAGGCGATATTAATTATGCGACTATCCAAGTTACTGTATAATGCATAGAACTATACCATTAATATTCTATAAATTTATTTTGATGTCATGGTTTTTTTGAGATATAATTATTTATTATAGGTTCATTTTAAAAAATATGATCATTCCATAATCATAAAGTGAGAGAAATAAGGAATAAATTTATAAAAAGAATTCTTTTGTGTCGAGCAGATTGCTAAATTAGCTGAAATAGTTAACGCATTTTTTTTAGAGTGAGAATCGGGCCTCAGGTGCGCACAATTAATAATAAAAACCAATTATAAATTTATTGGAGCTTTCGGCGAATTGCCTTCGTCAGCTAGAAATTGTGTATACGGTTAATATGAAAAAATAATAATAAAAAGGGCTTACCATTGGTAAGTTACCAATAGTTTTTGTGCTGAAAAATTTTTGTCCTAGAAATAAGTGCGAAAATTAGGTTTAAAAATAAGGCTCCAAAAAAACGCTAAACATTACTGATTTTCTTAGCGAGCGATTTGAAATCTTACATAAAAATCTATTATATGATGAAGATCGCCGTATTTGTGAAGCTCTATGTATAGAGTTTCACAATCCAGAACTAAATTTACAAGTAAAACATAAATTTGTAAATTTAGTTTGAAATAATTTTTTTATAAAATAAGGCCCTTATGTTCAGCGTTTTTTTTGGAGCCTTATTTTTTAACCTAATTTTCGCACTTATTTCTAGAACATAAATTTGTTGTGCTGAAAAATTGTTTACTACATTTTTTCAGTACAAAAACTTTGTATTCATGCCATGAATAAATGAATTTCATGGTAAGCCCTTTTTATTATTTTTTTTCATTTTAACTGTATACACAGTTTCTAGCTGACGAAGGCAATTCGCCGAAAGCTCCAATAAATTTATAAATATTAATTTATTTATATCATAAAATGAAAAAATATGGGGAAATATGATCAAAACATGATAATATTACATTTCGAAAGAACATAAACGTTATATATCCTATATTCTATTTTGCGACTTCAAATTGAGGCAATTTGAAAATAACTTTTAAATTAGAGAATATTTTTCAAATATAAATAAAATGTTGAATCTCAGATAATTTTATTGAATATTGTGAAGAAAAAAATATACAACTGTACACTTGTAGTGAAAAGTCAAATTCAATCAGTGCACTATTAAATCAAAAAAGTGATTTTTCGACGGGCATTTTTAACCATGAAATCTTATTATTAAAAAAATGTTTTTAATAATTGTAAAATTTCGGGCCTTCCGCTTTCAAAACATAAAATCAGAGACTAATCGGATGAGTGGTTATCACATTATAGACGCTCAAAGTCGAGCCTAAAAATAAGCTTTGGAGCCTCCAGCGAAGTTTTTAGTTTGGAGCGTCCAAATTTAAGGGCTGGTCATTGACCAGTAGTCAACCCTGAAAAACCTGATTTCTGAAATTTTCCAATTTATTTACTGGTAAGGTCAGATGTTCAATTAAGATACAGACCAACTATATTGAGTTTAGTCTTAAAGGCCTTTGTAAGATATTTTCAAGTACCAATATCCTATGAGTCATAGGCTATGAGTCATAGGCTATGACCGATTTTAAAAAGGGTCCCGATAATCAATAAAAAGGGATCCACTGTTTCAATCGAAATGCAAATTGCATTATGTGTTAATTTGGCATGATTTCTATCATGCTATTCGCCGTCAGATAATGACGAGGTGCTTCACATGCAAGAAAATTGCAGAGTGAATTTTGAGACCTGACAACCTCCTGAGCTCGCCCATGTAAAAACTTGACGCTATCCGAACCCGATAACAATTTCAATTGCAATGAATATGAATTAAGGGCCCTCAGTTGACAAGTCGTGACTATTTGAATGATACAAACCACGCGGGATACAAGCACCAAATCTAATATAATGCCCTTAATCCATATAATTATCAAATTTTACTGATCGGTTTCTCAAAAGTCCCGATTCAGGAGTTTTTAAATTTTATTCGTTATAATTAGGATTATATGACCATTTCCTTGAGCACTCCCTCGGCATGCATTAATATAAGTTATAATCTTCACATTTTTCAGTTTTGATGCTAGTTCTGGATCTTTTTTTATAACTAATGAAAGTTTTGCAAGCCTAAATTAAATTGTCAGTTATCAAAATAATTTCAAGGTAACTTTTGTTACACAATTTCAATTAATTCGGCAATGACGCGTTTTTATGTACTTTATAGGTGATTAAATCGGTCATGCGGCATGACTCATGCCATGAAAAATTAGCATATTAATTTTCAATTTCATACATTTTTGGAAATTAATTTTTAATGTTAGAATTTTGGAGTATTTGATATAAATATAGTTTCATATTTTTTTTGGAAATTTGCAATTGAACTAGTTATATTCGTGAAATTGCTTTTTAACGATGCAACAAATTAATTGTGTCCAAAAATAACCTAGAAATTATGTGAAAATGCCCAAATCGACATTGCGCGAATAAATGTGAATGTTAACTTTGTGTGTATAAGTTCATAATATTTTGAGAAAGATCGGGCGCCACATTTCCTTTTATTAAGTCAAGATGCTAGTAAATTTGACATTATAAATGGAAATGTCACATTGTGAAATTATTTACACAATGTTGAAATTATCATTTATTCGCGCAGTGTAAATTTGACATTTCCCCTCATAATTAATATTTTCTCAATCTAACCTTGATGTTCTTATATTTGCCCCGAAAAGTCTCAAATATTCTCCACTGATATCGCTAGTACCGTGACAGCCAAAATAAACTAGGATGAAATCAATCTCAACATGGCATGTAAAATTTTTCAAATGTCTAACAATGTCCATCTGGACATCTTCATTAAAGTCAGCTAATTGGTTGGCTGATTCAACTAGTACAAATCGCTCTTCAAATATTTTGAGTCCTCGAAACGTTCTTTCAGGGGTTTTGTAACAGTTGTTGAATGAAATAATATTTTCTGAAAATGCAACAAATAATTGAAGTTCATAAAAAATACTGTATGTTAAATTTGAGACCTCTTAAATTGGATTGTTTTTTTGTTTTCGAGGTATAATTAATAGCCGGTTTAAGGGTTCCCTGCTGCTACTTTTCTGCAGTGTATTGATGTTCATTAAAATGCACCACATCAATTGTTATATGTTTGTGAACCGCATAGAACAACCCAAATGACAACAAAAATTTTTCGAAATTTTGCGTTATTTCATTTTTTCTAAGAGTTTTTTCTCAAAATTATGCTTCAAGAATAACGTTTGTGTCAATTTGACCACTAAACGTTCAAAATATGCGGGTTGACGTAAGCCAACTTTCTCATTCAGTGTTTCCTCAGCTTTTTTTTTGAGCCTATTGGCGCAAAATCGAAGCAACATTTTTTTCGGAAATTTTTTCACGTGACCTTGAAAATTTCATAATTTTTTTTGTTGAATCTGAATTGAAAAAAAAACGGACTCTCAGAAGTTTCTATTTGTTTCGAGCTACCTTGTGCCAAATTGAGTGATTTTGAAATTTAACTAGGAGGGATAGATTTTTGCCGATGACTTAGTGCAAAAACGGTGGTTTATCGCATGTTCTAGAAAAATTATAAAGCACTTCGACAAAAACGCTCTCAGAAGTTTTAAATACTTAATTAACAATTATTGTCAAATTTAGTTTATTTCAAAATACCACTGGGAGGAGATAGATTTACCGTTTTGACTTAGGTCCATCTTGTGTACGCTTACATTGTGAAGGAGTGTGGTCATACAAAAAAAGTTTTGGCATATGTTTTTTCGCAAGTTGCAGCTAGTTCTACAACTGGCTATCGAATAATATCTTGACGCTGTTGTGTCGCAATATTTTATCGAGTATGTCAAATTGAGGAGCGAGGGATACCTTAATAGTTTAGACGTACATTTTATTTGTGAAAAGCTTTCGATTTTTCAATCATCGTCAGTTTTGTTGTGGGAATAAAACAGAGAGTTTTTTTTGAGTAGATTTTGTTTCGCAGGTGACAACAGAATAATTAGCAATATCGTGCGCCTCGAATTGTTGCCTAATGTTAGGCGCACGGTATTATTGATCGAATTTCTAGGATTAATCTAATCCACTCAGAGAGACACCCCGAATTAACGCAAACGATTCGTTACTTTTTCCCGACTATGTTTGAAGGAAAAGCCAAATCAGAGACGCGTATTCTTCAACGCGTTAGCGGTGCCCCCGAGGTGATGTCTTATACTGTATGACTCAATGCTTAAGAGGGGTAGCAGCGATGTGACAGATTGGTAATTTTTCGGAGTGATTTTTGAAAGAAAAAAAATGTAAAAATTTTATATTATTTTTTTCTTAAATGAAAGTGTCATACTTGCAAACGTTTATATTTTAAATTTTTTACATACTTAAGTATCTGTAAAAATATCAAAAACCACATTTTCATTATGACTCCATTTCCAACTTGACCCGATGTGAAATTTTTTTGGAAAGCAATATTATAAACTTCAGACATTGTCGGGTGTTATGCACTAATTAGTGGAAGAATAATTATCCACATGAAAAAATTTCCTCAATATGGAAGTTTTTTTCCATGAAAAATGGATAAAAACAGCTTTTCAGGAAAAAAAATTGACCTTCAATTGCGATTAAATATCGAAAATGTCCTGACTTTCAAATAAAGTAGCCTATAACACCGAAATTTAATTAAGATTTTTTGAGGAAAATACCATTTTGTAAATTGGTGCCAAATGACACCAACCGGTCTCACAAGCAAGTGATGTAAATTTCATCAGAAGTTCAGAAACGATATTCACTTGACCCTGCATCGGTTGAAATACGGAAACCAAATAGATACCAGAAAATTTCACAAGTGATTAGGCCTGGTTTTTTACAGAGATTTCAAAAAACTACTAATTAAAATTTTGGACTGATTTGCGGAAAATTTTCATATATTTCTAAAGAGTCGAAAACAAAATGACAAAAAACATTTCATGATTTTTCAAACAGCAGTCAGAAATATGTAACATGCATGAAAAAATTTAAAGTGGCTTTTTTTTCGTTTTCATTTACAGATTTATAAATTATCAGAAAAAATTTTGGACGAAAAATGCTTAAATTTTCATAATGCTTTTAATTTTTTCGAAATTTTACGAATTATAAAATAAAAGTTTGAACTCAAATCGTTTCTTAAATAGATAAAAAATGGTTTTATTGAGCTGATACACATTTATTGTGGTTCAGCTAACGATAATAGCACAAAAAAATAAACCAACTAATTATTTTCGTAAATTAATTGGACGCCAGTCTGCCACATCGCTGCTACCCCCTTAATATTATCTCTTTTTATATGACTTACTACTGTATGACTTATACACAATCATTATTGTTGATTTCTCGATATTTCATTTACACTGATTTTCCGAAAATGAAGACAAAGTTTAAAATATGGAAGTTTTTTTTTAATTACTCGCGAAATAAAGAAAATTCAAAAAACTAACACAAAGTACAAAAGTTGTAAGCTGGCTTTTGCCAAAATTTGGGCGGATTTCCTAAATACAGCACTCAATAAAAAAATTTGACAGAAGTTTTGTCTACCAATTATATAAGTTATGTAAAAATTTTGGTTTATTTCAAAATAAAATCTAGGAGAAGATAACTTTTCATTTTGAATAGGTGTTAAAGATAGTTTTTATTCGACGTTTCGGCTAAACAGCTATTATCAGGTATGAGAAAGGAGTGAACAGAATTCGAAAGTTGATTTATTTTACGCGCGAAATCAGTTTACAATATTTTGCAAAATTACATTTTACAGTACTACTTCTGAGGCTCGATTACTTATTTGCGAAAAATGCACCTTTTCAAAATTCAAAAATTTAATTTCGCAAAATATTGTAAACCGATTTCGCGAGTAAAATTAATCAACTTTCGAATTCCGTGCACTCCTTTCTCATACCTGATAATGGCTGTTTAGCCAAAACGTCAAATAAAAACTATCTTTGATAGAAAAAATATAATAATTTTATGTCTCAAAACCACTGAATATCTAGGAGTGTTACAATTACAAAATTTCACATATGGTTTTCGCAAGACGGTAGTTCTACAAATTGGTTAAGATAAATAATCACATTTCCAAGAATAAGAAGTTGAGGCAAAATTATTGAAATCTATGTACTAAAGTGTTACATTAATTCTCGTAATGTAACCTGGTAGATAATTTCTTGCATATTTAAAAAGTTTCCACTCGATGAATAAATATTTTTTATTTTCATATCTGAAAATAGAATGTACAGTCCATTATGTACTACTTTTTCAGAATTTTTACTTAGTGTATTCTAGTTTTTATTTAGTTTTTTGAAATTTCTCAAAAACTATTTTGTACCCTTCCTTTCTAGTCTTCTTGAGTCGATGTTTGCTCCCCTTCTGTCTGTTATGTCATTATAAACTAGGCAAATTCCATTCATAAATTCCTTTTTTGCCATCCCTAATTTATCTCTTGAAAATAACGACGAAAAAACGTAGTTCTCAGTTTCCTACAGAATATACGACACAAAACCACCTTACATTCCCATTTATATTCATATTATAGAAGTGACGAAAAAGAACGAATCGGTTGACTGAAGGATATGTTGCTATAAATAGTCCTAAAATAAAAATAATATTTTTATCAGTCCAATCACTAGGAACGATTCCGTAGAACTTTAGCCAAAATAAAGTATCTCCGTCAGTAAAACGATTTTGGCCATCTGGCAATCACTAAACGTGCAAAATTCCCGAGTAGGCAAGTTTTTAAGGGAGTTGGATATGCCAATTTCCTTGCACAAAAAGTGTCTTTGTTTGATAAAGAGAACGAACAAAATATGATTTTCGGGTAAATCGGGACCAAAAATCGGTGCGACTAATAAAAAGTTTTGTCCAAAATTCGTGTATGACAGAAATCTTTATAAAAATATGATAACAATGGTAAATTAATTCTCGCTGAAAAACTAACCATGAAAAATATGTTTTTAAAGGTGTTTTTCGTTTATTAACATAAATCAGACTTCTTATTATTTGTTATGAGATTCACACAGTACTTTTGGTTGTAATATAGGTGCGCGCGGCATCTTTGATAACCGGAAATTAATAAATTGAAAATGTTCGGCAAGAAATTTTTTCCATTTATTGCGTCGAATTTTTTTCGATTTTTAACCCTAGAATTAAAACTTTCATTTTGAAAGCGTTTTAGTCGGACGATTTGAAATTAGAAATTTCAAGAACTCAAAAAATGTGTATCGATTTATTGGCTCATCTAGTAGAGAATTTTTTTCTGGTCATTTGAAGTCCTAAGATTCTCCAATAAAATAAACAAATGGCCATGCATGATTGTTAACAGAAATCCCCAAAACATGATCTTTTCAAAAAAATGATTTTTTAACTCGTGGACTTTAGACATGAATCTGTACCAGACTCGATTTTAGCCAACTAGTTGCCTCATTTTAATCGGCCATATAGCAAAGTTTCATTCAACATTCATTTTTCAATAGCTCAAAATATATTCAGCCATTTGATATACATTAAAAAAAACAAACAATTTAAAACGAATTAAAAGGCATTTAATGACAATAAGAAAAAAAAGTTGCGAAATTTACCTTTTGTTTGTCACTCAAGTGCAATAATGAGATGAAAATTAACCTTAATTTATATTTGCAATTACCTCATATAAACTTCAATGATTTTCTATCGGTCTGTCTAACATAATTATATGTTTTACAAAATTCTCTAGTAAAATGTCTCTTAAATTTGTTGTGATATATATTTTGTTGTGAATATGTGATATCTTTCATGCGTGCGTCTCATGTAATCATTTTTTTCCAAAGTTGTTGACTTCTAGAAATGCTCTATTTAAACCGGAGGCCATACTGTAATGCATTTAAAGTCTTAGAAATTCGTTACGATTCTTTTGAGGGGTCTTCCGCATGATTTGAGTACTTTTGAAAAAAAATATATAACCAATATACAGTTATTTGAAAAGTACTCAAATTCGTCAAAAATTCCAGGGTCCAGTTCAAACGTTTTAAGACTTTTTCTCATACATGAAGTCTGAATAAAATCACGTGACGAAATAATCCAAAATAAGGTTTAAATATGTCATTAATAATCCTTATTTCTCGAAAAATAAGATCACGTGACGTGTTTAGAAATATTATTATGTTCAAACTCTTAAATTAGGTGTTTATTGGCCTAAAAAAATTTTCGGCGTATTTGATCACTATTTGGTTTACTTTCACCAAAACTTATTTCCTAATTTGAAGGTCACGTGATCGCTTTTGGACTTTGGTGTAATCGGGAAAAATCTTAAAAACTTCTAAAGAACCACTTCACTTATTTCAAAAATTGATTTAAGCAATTTTTGGAAAAAACAGTACTACTTTTACCAACCTTATTCCTTAAATAACGGTCACATGATCATTTTCGGGCTATAATGTAATGGAAAAAATGTCTTAGAATTTTTTTTGATCACGATGAAAGGTTTAATTGTGATTTAAAAATTTTTGCAAAAAATAAGTACGTAAACAGTAAAAATTTTCAAAAAAACGCAACAAACGTCATTTTGTTTCAAAGTTTATCAATAAGTATAACTGATCTTGTCATTAATGATTAAGCGTCGTAAAAATGCGAATAAATGGTGTGCGGCAAAACGTAGTTGGCAGAAAAAGTCGAGTTACGAGTTAATCTCATCCAGGGGTCGGCACAATTGGGTCGGATCGGATCCGATCGAAATACATGTAGCTTTTTTTTAGTTATAAGTGTACTTAAAACAAGGTTTTACGAAAAACCGATCCGATCCGATTTTTTTGGGGACTCTACCGATCCGATCCAATTCTTTTGGAGAGTCCACCGATCCGATCCAAAAATTTTCTCGAATGTGCCGAACCTGATATGAGATCTCATCTCGTAAAAATATCCGCCAACTTTCTGAAATACCCACTAAAGTGAAATACAGTGTAAATAATTCAATGATTGAATTTCGGACAATTAAATTTTGTTCAAATATAATTATACTATTGTACAACGTCTTTCAGCAGAGTGGCGCAGCGAAGCGTGCTGGGTCATAACCAAGAGGGTCGAGGGATCGAAACCTTCCTCCTTTCGCTATATAGCTAATAAATCGTATAGTGGTTAGTACTTCGCGTTGTGGCCGCGACAACCCAGGTTCGAATCCTGGTTATAGCAATCTTTTTTCATTGTTTTGGGCAAAAATATATTTTTGGTAAAAATTATTAATAAAACCTTCGGATTTTTTTTGTCAATTTTTTGTATTTTTAGGTGTTGGAGGTGGCGGAGGGAGATTTCATGGCAAAAGCCTTGTGGGCCAATCATCCAATAAGATTATCATATTCGCTATCGATCCAGCCAATCACAGCGCTTGATCTGGATGGGTAACTCATGTTTGCCCGCGATTTGTGAGAAAGGGCAGTTTTAGCATAAGGGGAGAAAATAAGAGAAATTACAGAACACAGTGTTCTTATGTTCTGAACACTCGAAAAGAAAATCGAGAGAGCAAAAGAAAAAATAAATTTCGCTCGAAAGAAAACTTTGGTCGACCAAAAATCAAGAAAATATCATCAGATGACTTTTTAACCGATACCAAAATCTCGGTGCGACATCGACATTTTCAGATGAATTCGTCCGATTACGGTACGACTGTATTAGCACAGACAAACTGGTTTTGTATTGAAGTGAAAACCGGGCTTGTACCGGTTAGAAAACTGGTGATTGCGGATTATGTTCAAAATGAACAAGTTAAGGGGTGAAAATTACTATAAATACCGCAAATATCTGATCAGCGATCGGATTTTCCGGGACGAAAATGCGTAGGTGAGTGTGTAAAATTTGTAAAAGTGATCAGGGAAGTCGAAGATGACGGTTAAAATGTTGAAAGGTGACCACAAGAACCGCTAGAGAGTCAAGCGCGACCATATCGAAGATTATACTTTGACGTTTGTTTCAAACGTGACGTCATAGTTTCTCTCATAAAATAGTGTCTCGAAATCGGTCTTGATCGAAAAACCAAAATTATGACGTCACGTTTGAAACGAACGTCAAAGTATAATTCGATATGCGGCAACAAAAAAATATTCTATAAGATAAATTGATATCAGGCTGATCGAAAACTTTTCTATTTCGTTTTCGAATTCCCTGAGATTGATTAACCCCCTTAACCCACTTGTAATTAAATAGAATCAATAATTCTGATCTATCTAGTTCTCTACAGTTTGATTAAATTTTAAAGTTCCAATTTATATTGTTTGGTAGTACCAAAATTGATACCAAAACTTGGTGCCAAAATTGGTAGTACCAAATTGGCTCAAATCTAGGTAGCAATATCTGATAATTGTGTTTTCTAGACTTCTCACTTAAAAGTTTTTGAACCAATTTGGTATACCAATTTGGCACCAGTTTTGGTATCGAAAATTTATATTCTCGTTCCCATATCGCCTAAATGTTATTTATGGCCGAATTTTTTCAACAAAACTTTCGGCGATCTTAACATTTTAGGCAATATGGGACAGAAATAATTTTTTAGATTCAAATGAAATGCGTGGGCGTTAGAATCACGTCCTAATTTGAAATTTTTTTAATTTATAAGGAGTTTTGTAGTTGAGGTACAAAAATTTTAACAAATTCAGTCCAGAGACCTAATTATGTGATATAGGAAAGCAATCTTGTGGCAGATGGCTGCGCGCTGACGCGCGGGAACTGGTTGGAGTTCGTTCAACTAATAAGGTATTGAATGGAAAGTACTAAAATAATTGTGTTGAACATTTGAAATGTATTAATATGAAAAATAGTTGCAACTTTAATTAATTAAAACTAATAAAACTTTAGATGGTATTCCACTGACAAAAATTGATATTTTCGATATTTTATTTTTCTGTCGATCTGGTTTTTTGATAATCAAGCATAGTTTTTTGCAGTGAATCCTGTTCCTGGATTTCCGCAAATAATTTTACGATTTTATCTGGAAAGCCACCGCGAGTAAAAAGTTTAATTTGTAATGAATATTTTTTTTATTTTTTGTACTTCTAATATTTTAATGAAGTTATCGAAAAATATTAATACATTTAAATGTACATGTATTGCTGTAAATCATATTTTTATTAATTATTCTTATTTAACTATAAAATTTATTGTTTTTTTTATGTAATTTCCAGAATGAACTGTATTTTTGTTCGAATAAGTTTCATATTGATTATGTTTCAGTTTGAATGAATAAAGGAAATTCATATTGATTTTTCAAATATAATTAAAAAAGATAAATTTTGAAAACTAATGAAAATAGTTATAAAGCTAGACTTTTAAAATTATATTTATTCTGTTCGAAGAATACTTTTGTCACTTTTCGAAATCATTTTTCGTTTTAAAACTACTTTTATTTATTGTCGAATTTACTTCCGGTCAGTTTACTTTTCCCGAAACGTCAGCTGAGAGGGGAGTAAAACAGCTTGCATTTTTAACCGTACATAAAACTCATTGAGTTACGCGCTGTTTGATACCACTTTTATGGGCGAGTTTGTTTACTTTTCGCGGCAATTCTCGCGGCCAGGTTCTTGCTTCCTGGAAATGACGGGCGGAATGGTATGCTCCCGAATCACGTACTCCACCAAATACAATAAATTAAAAATTCGAAAAATTTGGGAAATTCAATCTTGAAATATTACGTCATTCATGACGCACTATAAGTAATTTGTTATAAAAATTTCAAACGCGCACGCAATTTCGGTGATATTGGCTCTTTCGGCGATATTAGCTCTTTCGGCGATATAAGCTCTTTCGGCGATATTAGCACTGGCAGGAATTTTACTATTAAATGGTTGCGTAGGTTTTGTTCGGCGATATCTGAAATTATACTTGCTGCCTTCTAGAACTTTGACGTCAGAAACACGTCTAGGACCTGTTTTGATTCGTCAATACATTGATTCTTGTGTTTATGAACCAATGAAATCACGCGATTCTTTAGATCTCTGACGTCAAAGTTCTACAAAGACAGCAAGTATAATTTTAGATATTGGGCCGGCAATGTAGGGCCTCCTTCTGTAAAGTATGGAAAATTATTGAAAACTGAAAGGAGAGAGAGAGAGGAGGATATAATCAATACAGTAGTTTGACCACTTAAAGCCCCCGAGAGAGAAGCCCGTCTAGACTCTAATGTAGACTCGATTTAGCCAACTAGTTGCCGCACACCATTTAATCGCATTTTACGACACTTAATCATTAATGACAAGATCAGTTTATAAATTATCAAAAACTTTGAAACAAAATGACGTTTGTGCGTTTTTTTTTTGAAAATTTTTACTGTATTACATACTTATTTTTTGCAAGAAAATTTTAAATCACAAAATTAAACCTTTCATCTGATCAGAAAAAATTCTAAGACATTTTTTCCATTACATAAGCCCGAAATGATCACGTGACCGTATATTTAAGGAATAAGGTTGGTAAAAGTGTACGTTTTTTCCAAAAATTGCTTAAATCATTTTTGAAAGAAGTGAAGTGGTTCTAGAAGTTTTTAAACTTTTTTCCCATTACACCAAAGTCCAAAAGCGATCACGTGACCTTCAATTAGAATAAGGTTTTGGTGAAAGTAAACAATAGGGTGATTTATATTAGGCCAAAATTGGGCCATAAACACCTAATAGTAGGTTTGAACATATAATATTTTCCAAACACGTCACGTGATCTTATTTTTCAAGAAATAAGGATTTATTTATGACATATTTTAAACCTTATTTTTGGATTATTTCGTCACAGTGATTTTATTCAGACTTTCATTAATGAAAAAAAGTCTTAAAAACGTTTTGAAGTTGACCTGGAATGTTTTTGTGACGTAATTGAGTACTTTTTTCAAATTACTGTATATTGATACTATATATTTTTGTTTCAAAGATACTCAAATCATGCGGAAGACCCTTAAAGAATTGTAACGAATTTCTAAGACTTCATTGCATTACAGTATGGCCTCCGGTTTAATAGAGCATTTCCAGAAGTCAAAACTTTGAAAAATGAATAAAAAATTAGGACGCTACGTGATCGGCCTACGTGAGGTTCTCTTTTGTATTTTTCAACACAAGAAATTGAGATTCCAAAAATATTTAAGAGTCATTATACTAGAGAATTTTTGTAGAAAACATATAATTATGTTCGACAGACGCGATAGAAATTTGAAGTTTTTATATGAGGTAATTGCAAATATTAAATTTATTTAGGTTTAATTTCACTTTAATGTGAGTAAGGGTAAGTAGAATTTCGCAACTTTTTTTTTTCTTATCCTTATTAATGCTTTAAATGCGTTTTAAAATTTTATTTTGTTTTTCATTGTATAGCAAATTGCGATATTATTTTAAGCTATGAAAAATGAATGTTGATAATGAAACTTTGCTAATAATGGGATTTAAAAGGAGGCAACTAGTGGCTAAAATCGAGTCTGGTAATGATTTCATGTCTAAAGTCTACGAGTTAAAACCCCTCTTTTTGGGCATATCAGATTTGCACATAAGCCTGATTTACCTTTAACTTATAGGCTATAAGCCTGTGACCACTTATAACCCAGTTAAAACCCCCCTTTTTTGGCAAAAGCTGTAGGGGGGCATTAAGTGGTCAACCACTGTTAATAATGAAGCATCAAAATTTTCATCCCCTGACCAGGTATGAGGATAAGTGATCCAAGAATCGGCGTGAGAGTGCAAGTCAATAATGTTGAAGGAACGTTGATCGCATCTTCTCATTTTGGAATTACTCCAATCGATGTTTTTGATGAAATTGTGACAAACATAGACGATCTGAACATATTCCTCGCGGATAATAACTGTCCGAAATTCAGCAGTTATAATGGTTGTTTGATAAAGGAGTGGATTTAAATTTTTGCAATTTTATAAAATGTTAGAAATCACTGAGACTTTTTTTCGAATTTTTTTTTCGAAATCACTGAGAATTTTCTTCGAAAATTTTTGCCTGAGAATAGTTTTTCGAAAAACCCTTGTGCTTTAAACAT
>SCLH01001708.1:51780-91413 GCA_004367855.1 Oikopleura vanhoeffeni
TACAGAATTATCTGCAAAATAAAAAAATCCAAAAAAAGTTTCAATTTTTTTAAAATTCTACTCAAATCGTGTGAAAAAAGAATCTTCGAAGAAATTTTGCTGATTCATGAAACTATAAAAAAATATGGCTGATCTTCAATATTTAGACCAAACGCATTATAATAGCAAATTTTCGGAATAATTATTAAAATGCTTGACAATGATTTTTACCTTAACACAGACCGATATTTTATGTAATAGCGGGATACGCGGCCTATCAAAAGACAGTACGCGACATTATATAAAAAATAATTAAGGGTTGAAATCGGCGGCTAAAAATTTAACACTGGAGGTAACAACCAGCTGAATTTTACAATCAAAATGAAATCAAATAGTTATTAAAGCAATAATTTGGATAAAAACATTTAAGTTTTTTACGATTTATTTCATGCTAGAGAATTCATAGCGAAAATGTTTGAATGCAAGTAGAGATATCTGGTGAACTTTTGAACCCATGGTATGTTTGTAAACTTAATGTTTAAGTCACTGTTTATCAGAAAGTTTGAGTCCGCTTAAAATGATAAAAAATAAGTGTAAATACGAATACTAATTAACTGTCTGATGATTATATTACTTATAATATTTCCTCACAGTGTTCTGGATTATCTTCATAATTAAGATCAAATTTTTTATAAGTTAAAATTGTTAAAGTTTTTGTTGGCCACGAACCAAATAGAGCCTAGTGTTCAATTTAAGAGTCATAATTATTTCTTTTAAGTCGTTATCAGTGTTTGTAACCTTAATGGATAAATTAGTGTCAATTTTTCAGTTAAATATCATAACTTATAATCCTTTACATAAATTTACTGAGTTTTACGTAGGAAATGTTTTTTCTATCCCGGCGATCGATATTATAGATCGATAGTACCGTCCCTCGTTTTTTTGGCGAGGACCCAACCTGAGTTCCCTCTCTCGACTCTCTACTCTCACCTTACCGCGTGCTCACAAACCTATACCCCAACTCATTCTGCTGGAACAATTAAGTGGGAATAGGATATACCTCAAAATGACCACACAGTATTTAGAAAAAAAAATAACAAAAACAAAATTTGACCATTTTTTTAATTTTTGTAAAACATTTGACATTTATTATAAGTTTTTGAAAAATGGTCTAATTCGAACCAATTTATTTCATTTTTTTCTTATATTTGTGTGGTCATTTTGAGCTACCAAATAATTTAATTGGTTCCCTAAAGCCGTTTCTTAAAGTCGTTTCCTAAAGCCGAAAGTGAACGGTGTGTACACTCTATTTGGTACTTAGAGGCACTTTGATTTTGAAACGCATATCCTTTTCCCAACCTAAGTCCATATTAAAAATGAATGAATCTCTATAGCGTGTGTTCGAATCCCACTGATGTTGTCTTAGTGATTGTCTGGAGTATGATTATATGCAAGGGTGCTTGATATTGGGACCGCCAAAGTTGATCGGTGTGTTATCACTCAAGCAATCACTAAGACAATCACTGAAACAACATTAGTGGGATTCGAACACGCGCTATAGAGATCCATTCATTTTTAAGATGGATTTAAATTGGGAAGAGGATATATCATATATGATATATCAGAAGAATTCTCATTACAAATTTAAAAACTATTTTTCCCCAAATTGAATCAAAAGTAGTTTCAACTTTATTTAAATTTTATATCTGTTTGAAAGAACGCATAAAATATCTCATTCTGACGCTCGACCATTTGCGTGTGAACATTGTGGTTCAACGTATAAACAGTCGAAGCACCTCCAGCGACATCAAAAGAATTGTAATGGAACCCAATGGAAAGGACGCAGAAAACGGAATGCTGGTGACTGGCAAAAACTAAATGATACTTCCTTTGATAATAAGCTAGGGTGTGAGAGTAGAAGTTAAGGTCATATTTTTAATTTTTTTTTGTTATTTGATACAGGGTGAGTTTTCTCGATATCCTCGCTTTTTAACTCAGCGGTTTTGAATAAAAGATGTATATTTTAGAAACCAAGCACGGGCACTGTGTATATTAATAAAACAAAAAAACATTTTGTTAAGAAGTTTTCAGAGTTGACAAAACAATTATAAATTTAGAAAAAGTATTGCTTAGGTCGCTTTTTTTATCGGTCAACCCACTTAAGGGGGTCGGTGCATTTTGACAGATACGGATATCCGCGGATTTAACTTTTCGAATTCTTCAAATTTTGATAAATTTTTGAAAAAAGTTTCGAACATTATAAAAAAATGCCTCATTTTGTGTTCAAATTTTGTCATTATTTGTTTTTAAATCAACGAAAAACCACTCTTCAAAATTGCTACTTTTAACTTTTCGCGTAGGTGACCACAATATTTTTTATATGCTATTTGAAAAAATCATATGATATTTTTTTGGATGTTGATCGACACTATTTGGAAATATTTCGAAAATTGTCCTTCATTTCTTGTTCAACATTTTTCAAACTCAATTATTTTGAATTCACGGCTAAAAAATATTCTGAATGCCACCTTTGATTTTTTTCAAATAGGTTTCCTTCGTTTTGTTTCTTCGCTCTTGCTTATACTTCAATCATAATTTTGAAACCGAAACTACGGTTTTGCAGAAATCCATCGAATCCCTCTTTTTATCCAGAATTAAAAAAAATTATTACACCAAAAACTTGCCAAATTGGTAACCGACCTATCCGCCACCGTAAAATTTTAATAAATTAACTCAGTGAAAAAAAAATATTTTCTTTCGATGTGGCTAAAAGTTTCGTTTTTTTCGTCTTTTTTCAAAATTTCGATTGTGACGGAAGGAAATCGTATAAAGCAAATTCTGTCGGAAATTTTTTGGAAAATGACCACAAAAAATCATAGTTTCGAGTTTAGCTGGAAAATGCAAAAAAATCTTGTGATCATTTCTTACATATGTTCGCGAGGCAGTACTTGATAAAAAATTTGAGCTACTTGCAAACTATCCTGGGAAGAAGATAGATTTTGAAGTCTTGCAATTGTGTTTGAAAATCGTCGTTATTTGGGGGCGTTTCTAGAAATTGTTCAGTCCCGCAGATTCAAAAAAAAAATCCTTTTGGGTGGGGTTATGTTTGACATAACCTACCGTTTACGTTATCCCTGTGAAAATTTGAAAGCTGTAATTTGAATATACCGTCCCCTGGGAAGGACAAGATATAATTTTTTCAAAAGTTTTGGAAAATGTCACCTTGTTTACAAATACTGTACCTATTGGTTGTAATAGTCAAAAATAATTTGTGATGTATTTTTTTCGCAAGGGATTAAGATAGATCTACAAAAAAGCATTTTCCGGTTTTTCTTCATAAGCCTTTTAAGTTTTCCCAGATATATTCACCGTTGAATATTGTCAAATCAAGAGTCGCATACCCCCTAAAGGGGTGGGTGTTCGTAATTTTTTTTTGAGGGCTTTTTATAGAATTATTTCTGAATACATAGCATCGATTATGGAACACTTCTTTTCAAACAATTAGAACAAACCTAGAATTTTCAAAATTCGAATTATTTTTAGCTTTAACCCGCAAAAACCGGTTATTCTACCAGAATGAACATTTTTTATTGGGTGATATAGACCCCCTAAAGCGATGTATGGAACCATTAAAATTATCGAAAATTCTAACGAATTCTACGAACATTCAATTATTTTTAAGCAAAAATGTTAAACCTAATTATCGAATTGACGCTGATGGGTTCAAAATTTGCATTAGCCGTATCAGTTTTTTTGCATCCAGGAACTCTCAGCTTCAATTTGTGGTCTGGTTTGATCGACCGACTTTTGTTTTCCGAACTTTTCATTTACGGTTCACTTATAGTCATATTTTATCTACCGAGCGAAAACGGTCTATTTCTGAAACATTGCCGTCTAGAAGAAGTATCAGTTTTGAAGTCGAAAAATTGTAGAAAATGGCGTTCAAGAGTGATTCTACGAAAATACAAAAAGCGAAACTTCAAAAAACTGGGGCCAAACATATTAGTAACCCTCACCATCCGTACTCGTGTAAATTATAGACGGGTCAGGATTGAAAAAAAATAACACTCGGGATCGTTTTTAGAACACTGCTTGTATTGTTGGGCCTAATAAGAAGTATAACTTTGCAAAAAACCGCTTGGGTCGTTCTATAATTGACTCAGCACCTGTGTTGATTGAAACATTTTTAGTTGAATGTGAATCGTTAGACGGAAGGATAATCTACAAACGACGTAAGCCAGACAACTGCCCTAGAATTATTATGAGGTGGGATTGAAATGTACCAGATACGCACACCCCCCTTAATTTAGGACACCTTTGATAGAAAAACGCGCGTTTTTTGAGTATTTTCCAAAAGGACATTATGAAGTTTAAATAATGATCTGAAACAAATAGGATTTACGAGTAAGCTCAAAATGGCATTTCGTTCGAAACTTTATTATCCGAAAAATGAAGTGCAAAAGTTTCCCATCAAGAAAAAAAACTGAAAAAGGTGCAAATCGTCAAAAATGCCACCAAGCCCGTAACCCCTGGATCACAGAAAAAAAAGTCCGCCAAGCACGAGAGCCGATATATGCGCTCTACTTTGGACGTTGTTACAGAAAGCTCAAGGTAGTTGAAGCTCCAATCTTTGCAATAGGAAGTTGGAAAGTTATATTTTGCATCAAAATCATTTAAAATCTAGAATTTTGATTTTTACGTTCTAGAAAATAAAGTTTGAAACCAAGGTTATTCAGATCACGGATAACGTCAATCAGTAGTCTTCACAAATTTTCATTTTCTATGGGTAACCAATGCACCTTTTTATTATTTTTAATTTTATATAGTAATCAAGTGACAGTGTGGACAATTCTTGGAGTTGATTTAATAATTTTTAATAATAAATTTTTCATGGAATACTTTAAATTGAAAATTTTGAAATTTCCTTTAAAAAAAAATATCTGTCCCAAGATACGAATAAATTTATGTAAGTGTTTTGTATGCACAGAACACTTTCCCAAAAACTGGCGCTCATCACACTTTTATGATGTTCTAGTTCGAAATAATTTCTCCGGAAGTAAAACTCGGCGAAAAATTGAAAAAATCACTCCGTAATATTCGAACAAATATCAAAAAACAAATAAGTTTTTTTTCGGAATCACCGAAAATTTTTTATAAATGTATCCGAAGAAAACAATCTGTGAAAACAACTTTTTTTTTGCCCTTTTTAGAAGGTTTTAGGTAAGCTTGAGCCGATATATCGGCTCTATGATTCCAAGGGTTAAGGGGGTGGTCGTCGTACTTTAACGCGAAAAACCGGGTTTTCAATGGCCAATTATCGCAAGAGTTCAAACTTCAGGACAAAGTTTTGCGTGACTAATGTATTTGAGCAAAAATCTTGCATCCTATAAAAAAATCGAAAGTGACGGATGGCTCGTCTAATCAGAAACGTGCTTACAAAAATAAAGGGATTATTTTTTCAAAATGTATCTCCTCCCTGAGTTTTTAGGTTACAACAATGATTTATGACTCAAATTAACCAGACAGGACGTGAGCAAAAAGTCGAGTTGATTTTATCTGAAAATTCTTGAATTTGGTCTCAGTATCACCAAAAAATAGTATTTTGTCTCTTGTTTAGGGGTCTCAATCAAAATGTATCTCCTCCCTGGATTTAAAAGTCACACATTTGAAACCTAGATGAATGTGCAGCTGAAGAGTCCGTGCAAAAAAACGAGTTGAGTTTTGTCTAAATTTCTGACTGGTTTTTCTGTAAATCGAGTTTTAAATTTCCAAAATCAAGAAATTTCAACTTTTTTCATACGAAATATTTTTGAACTCATCAAAAAGTGCTTTTCTAGCCATGTATCAAAATAAAACGAGTACTAAAATGCTTGTAATTTTCTATATTTTCATAAAAAAGGCATAAAAATAATATTGGGAAAATTTGTTTCTAGAGCCTCATTTTGCGACGACCACCCCCTTAAGTCCTTAGATAGCTCAAACTGAGCACAACTATTCAGAGAAAAATAAATTGAAAAAACATGGTCCGAATCAGAAAATTGTTTTCAATTTTTTAACAATAACTGATAATTAAACAATTTCAGCAATCTCAGAAAAAAATCTTAAAATGGTCCGATTCGGACTTTTTTTTTAATTTTATTATTCACTAAACATTTCTGCTCCGTTTTAGTTATATAATAACTTAATCGGATGAGTCGTTTCCAAAAGCCGTATTATATTAAAATCGATCCAGGAGCACTCGTAATCGATATACTTATATTTTAATTCACAAGAAAAAACTGATTCTTAAAATTGATCGAAATTATTGATTATGATTGGTTTAAATTTCAACCAATCAGAAAAAGTTTATATTCGTTATCTCATACACTAACTTACCATTTATAAGTTATGGGTTTCCATTACATGGTAATTTTTGGCAAAATTTGAAAAGTTGTTTTCAGCCGACAAATTGAAAATTTTTTAGAAAATTTAAGAGTTTTTTTTCTAAATTTCATGTCCAGGGATCAATTATAGGGCAGACGAAATCAACAAACTTTTTATAAGAGTTTTGAGCAAATTAAATACCAAAAACATAGTTTGTTTTACTCAAAAATGGTTTCCATAAATGATAATTCCTTGTTTTTAAAAAATGGTTTCCATAAATGGTTATGGGTTTCCATTAAATGGTAATGGGTTTCCATTACAGGGGGTTTCCATAAATGGTTAGTTAGTGTATAATATAAGTCATATTCCGAAAATTTTCGATCTTTTGTATTTGCGGATAGCCTGATTTATAAACCTTATTTTTATAATTGTTTAAGAAGTTTTGAAAATAATTATTTTTTTGGCTTATTCGCCAATTAAACGAAGCGAATTTATTTTATCCCTAATATGTCAGTAGTATTAATTGAAATAATATTAAAATCTATGCATTTTAGAGCAAATATTTTGACATTTTCTTTATTTGGAATTTTAAGTTCTAGAATCTATAAGTTGAAATTATTCGATGTACACTTTTTAATGAACACTTTCTTTTTATAATTATCATCTAAAATTATACTTGCCCGTTACGTTCTACTTTGACGTCAGAGACCTAAAGAATCGCGTGATTTAATTGGACAATAAACATTGACTCGTCTTTATTGACCAATCAAGGTCCTAGACGTGTCTCTGACGTCAAAGTTGAACGTAGCGGGCAAGTATAATTTTAGATATCGCCGAAAAAACCTACGCGTTTGAGGTTTGCATTATAATTCGCATCGAGTACGTCATGAATGACGTCATATTTCAAGATAAAATTTTCCATTGCATTTCTTATTTAGTTAATTTTTAACTAAATACTGATAAGCTTTCGATTTATTACAATCATTTTCAAATCTATAATTTTTAAGAGTGAGGAGAATGTTTCTAGTAAATTCGCACAAAATTAATTAAGCGAATTCGCTAGAAACATTCTCCTCACTCTTAAATCTATAGATTTGAAAATGATTGTAATAAATCGAAAGCTTATCTGTATTTACTTTAACTAAAAAAGAAATGCAATTTACTATATTTCAAAACCAACAAATTTACTAATTTGAATTTTTATTTGATTGCGCTTGGTAGAATACGTAATTCTACACATTTTTGTATTTTACTTCATTTGAACGTACTGTAAAACTCCTTATAAAATTGAAAAGGTTTTTCAAATTATGACGTCATTTCGAACGCCCACGCGTTTTTCATTTTGAACAAAAAAATATTTCTGTCCCCATATCGCGGAACGTGCCAATATCGCCGAAAGTGCCCATTCCAAAAAAAATCGGCGATATTGGGCCTCCCCCTGTAATATATTCTCACCCTTAAATTAGCTTGATCAAGAACTACAATCAGAACTGTCAAACGATTTACAAACTGAATTACTTCACAACAACTCCTTATCTTTAGTAGTAAATACATCCCCGCAAAAGACGACGACCACTATTGAATACTCGACAATTCAAGATCAAAAAAATGTTTTTTCACAAAATCAATACATCCCAATTTCTTCCGGAAGGATTCAAGGAAAGGGTTGTCCGACCATGAAAAAGTAATATGATAAAAATATGTATTTTTAGCAACTTTTTCCTAATATAATCTATAAATTATTATCCTACTTTGTTTCAACCCTAAAAAGTGACAGAAAGCACCGAAATAGATATTTCACCTGAAAACCTTCTCATCGAATAGATGTTAGATTATTTGACTTTTCGAAAAAAAGTAAAAATATCCCTTTTATAAATAGATTTGGAAGAATATCTTTTTTCAACCACTTTCAAAAAAATATTTCAACTCTGTTCATAATCTGAACTTCAGATACTGACACGAAAATGCCTATTATTCAAGTGCAATTTAATTCAATAAAAATTTCATTCACATGAACCAATATCCACCGTAAATTTCGTATTTATAGCAGAAAATTGTACTGTTTGTATTTTTTTGCTGGAGAAAACAATCTCGATTGAATATATATTTCTATTTTTTGGATCAATTATTTTTAACAACTGATATTAAAAGTATAAGAAGGTTACTCACAGTACATTTTACTACATATTGAGGGAAAAGTTTGAAACCAATTGTTCGAAAGATTTTGAAAATTTTTGGTATAGAAATTTCACAAACAAATCGGGTTTTAAAAATTTGTAAAATTCAAATATGTGGCCCAACACGCTAAAATAAAAATTTCTCCCTCCTTCTGATCAGAAATGAACTCATATTCAAGATAAAAATAATCTTAGTTTTGAGCGATTTTTGGCGAAATGTAAAATTGCCAATTTAAGGGGGTACCCATCATGGAAAACAGAATTTTGTGTTTTTTGAGGGCGAATATCTCAAAGACTACACATTCTGGAACCCAATAGTAAANCAACTGATTTCAAATTATCCATATTTCCAGAAAAAAAAACTATAAGAATGAAATTCAGATTTTTTTGTTTGAGCCTCAATTCATGAGGAGTACCAGTCTTTTAAAATAAAGCAATTAAAAATCGAAAAAAAAAAGTACCCCAAAAAAATTTAAAAATCCCCGCAAAATTCTCCCGAAATCTTTTTTTGTTTTCAAGTCTTCTTACAAGTACATTATAATCTTTATTTTGTTTTGACTTATGCCGCATAAGTTATGCGTTTGAATTTCCGCCGGTCCGAACCCTAGTAAAGAGACTCCAACCGAATTATTATCTTATCAGAAAGCTTTCATGATAAACGCGTTATCCTGGATTTCTCACTGGTCCAGTGAAGAGTTACTGGTCCAGTATAAGAGGTGACTTTAATAAACTTTTAACCATCTTAGATTTTTCTCTATCGGACCTAAAGTAAAAGGGTGTATTTGGAACTTAATTTTGAGACAAGAGTTAGGTCCTCACTGTTGTTACTTATTTTGTTGTTTTTTGAGACATACATGTATAATACATGTAATAATGTTTAGTATTATTGTTTAGTATTAGTATTATAATGTTTCTATTAAAAAATAGTATTTATTGACGTTTCGGGTTTTCCATTTTCAAAAGTGAGAATAAAATAAGACTACAGTCCCGAAAAGTTGGTTCGGAAAGCAATTTGGTAAATCTGGCCTCAGTTTCGCAAAATTACTGTTGTTACTAAAGTTTTCTTTCATGCAAAATTATTTTAGTACTAGAAGTAGTCTATACAATTTTGGTACATTTAGTTCTAACTGACTGGGCACTACTTAGCTAAGAGAATATTTTTAGATCAATGAAACAACGCGCTAATCATCAGCCTATAATTAGACCATATTTAGGATTTTGATTAGAAAATTTGAGTTAATTTTCGAGGATCCAGTTTTAATGAACTTTTGGACAGGAGTATAAATTATAGTTAGAAACCTAAATTATACTGTATAATTTAGGTTTCTAACTTGAGATAATTTTAGCCTAAAACCCACTAATTTGGATACTCAGTAAAAGAAGTGGAATTTCTCGTCAAACTTGAAACGTGTTGGAGAAGGAGAAAATTATAAATACCTTAATTTTCAAGTATTTCTTGAACGTATAATTTCCTGAAAAATTCTTGATTCACATCTTGGCGTGACTTCCGAAATTTAATCATTTTTTTCTTATCTATTCACAGAAGTATGGAGGGAACTTTTTCAACTTTCATAATCGATTCTGATAAGATAAAATAGTGGTTTTAAGGACCTGACATCATTCCGTCAGACAATTTCTGATGAATATAAAATATGGGAATTAATGTTTTCTAAATTTAGTGTGTAAAAACCACAGCCGCACTACTGTATAGTAGAAAGTTTTATAATCAGGGGAAAAAATTTCACGTTAATCTGAATTGCGACGCAAAGTTCTATTTTATGTACAGAACTCACCTGTTTGTTTTCATCCGAAATATTCACATGTAATTGTAATATCCCCAAGCTCCCTAGATAAAGCCCAATAAGCTATCAGCTCTATCTTGAATATTAAAAAATAGAGAATTATGAACGTGATCCAATGATACTATTTTTCAAAAATAAATGAAAAATTATATTCTAGCCTAATTGTATTGTTAAACTTATCTTTTTTTGTCTCGACGCCACTGGAAACTCAGGCGGTAAACCACCCTGTCAAAATAAAATTTCCATACATCCCCGACAGCAGTGCGCTAACGAAAATCCCATGGTCCATCAATATGACGAATTCGATATTTGCGTAAAATCCGGTTAAATGGATTTTCAAAGACAGATGATCTGTCACAGATCGAAAAAATAAGTCCTCGATTTAGATAATCGGTTAAAAATACTTCTAATTTAACACACGGAAGGAAATGAGACGAAGCTTGGGCATTTCGAAGGTCGATTCACCAGAATGACACTTATTTGAAAAAATGTCATATTTTCATTAAATTTCATATATTTTCGTGATCGAAGGGTGTATTCGTTGGCAAAAAACCTGTTTTCTCGCGCGAATTAGACAAAAATGGTGACAAATGAAGACACTTGAAGAAGAGGAAAGTTAAAATAATGCGGACATATTTATTTAGTCAAAAGTGTAAATTGATACTTTTCGATAATACGTCTGCCTTTTTTTCTTTAAAAAACTGGCGAAACAAACCTCACTGGCAAATCAGTGCGAATAGAAAAAAGCTATCCGAGGTCATTGATTTAATGGTCTTATCGAATTCAAAATTCACCGATGTGTCGGAAATGTCAATGTAGTCGTCCTGAAATATCAATGGGGCTGAAATGTCAATAAAGCCGCCGTAATCGATATTTTTATATCTCTAAAAACCCTACAAAATTTTTTTTTCGAAATTTTTGTAATGCATCCTTAAAAAACATATATTGAGTTTGAGGTCGGAGTCGCAAAAAGCGCTCGAGTTTAATTTTTGTATTAGTGTGAGCAACCTTTAAAACATTTTTGAATAAACTTTATAATTCTACCTAGGAGGAATTAAACTATCAGATAGTTTTTCCGACGAATAATTGGTTGGATTTGTTTTTTTTCATATTCCAAAGAAATAAAGCGAAATATATAGAAATCCGTTGGCCTACTAACGTTGGCTGTACTAATTTCAACATAAAACCTAGGAAGAGATAGTTTCACCATTTTTGCTTAGGTCCTCTTGTGTCGCTCATGCCGCATGAGTCATGCGTGAAGAAGTGTATACATACGTACAAAAATTGACATTTGTTTTCACAAGCTAAAAAATAGTTCTAGAAAGTGGCTAATCAGACCAGGGGTCGGCACTTGAGTCGGACTGGTATCCTGTGTAGGACTGATTTTTGGCCAATAAATTATTCGAGAAGAGTCGATAACAGCGACCAGTCGCCCTTAAAATAATGAATTTTTTTGGGCATTGAAAACTACTTTTGGATTAAAATACTTCTAACTCAACACAAGGAAGGAAATGCGACAAACCTTGAGTTGTGCGAACTTCAAACTCGCACTGCGAAGGTCAATTCATCAGAATGACACTTATGCAAGTTGAAATTGAACTCTGTGTCGGATTTTATCAGACAAAAACGTGCGAGAAAATATATACTAATCGTTAAATAGCTTTATAAGCAAATATATACTGAGGGTATTTTCACATGATTCTACACTGTGGGGTATTTTCAAATGATTTTGCACTTCGGGCACTGTAATTAACAGACCGATAACAACGTCTGAACTGCGTTCGACCTTTATTAGCTCTCCTGCGCACGATGTGTTTTAAAACCAAATATCTAAATTATCATTAGAAACTAAATCATACATTGAATGTTATTAATAATTATTGTGTCTCAATTAAATCATCGTATATATTTAATTGTTTCTGTTATCAAAACAAATATTAATTATGGTTTCAAGTACAAAAATGATCATGAAAAAGCTGAGGCTTTCTTGATCAGAGTCAACAAATAATAGAGTTTTCTAATCACTGATTTTTGCAAATAATATCAAATCTCATCAAAACACAATCTCCAAAGATAATCTACAAAATAAATTGAGACTTCTTTTTCATTACGGTAACACCGTAACGGTATAGCTAAAGGAATCACGTGATCGTATAAATGAGAAATACGATATGCTTCAAAAGTCGTGAAAAAATAAAGATGGAACTTTTTCGCACAAGCTCGGTATGTGAAATTGCCCTCTGATAACGAAAACTTGAGCCATTTTTGAAAATTTATTAATTCAGCAATATTCTGATTGCCAATCAATGAAGTCAAAATGATTTATTTCATCTATATTCAAACTACAGTAAGTGTTTAAAGTTGGTTTCGAATATATGAATTTCGGCTCATTTTTATGATAGAAACAATTATTTTAGTGGAGGGGGGGTTTTCTTAGGGTGAAAGGGAGATGTGGTAACTCATCACTTTGATTATTGACCACCAGTCATGAAAGATATAATTTGTATTTATTGTGACTTATAACATATACCGTATACAGGGGGGCGTTATCACAGAAAAATCCTACGCAATTTCACCATTTTTAGCTAAAATTCTTCCCGTGCCAATATTGCCGAATGTGCCAATATCGCCGAATGTGCCAATATCGCCGAATATGCCAATATCGCCGAATTTGCCAATATCGCCGAATTTTTTTGAGATTGATATCTCAAATTACCTTTTGAGCGTCATGAATGACGTCATTTTCAGGATTGACTTTCCCAATTTTAGTCTTTTAACGTTTATTTGATTGCCTTTGGTGGAGTATTTAATTTTACGTAGTTTGGTGATTTACTTTATACGAATCATTTGTAAAACTCCTTATAAAATTCAAAAATTGTTCGACATATGACGTCATTTCGAACGCCTACGCACTTTTCATTTTTTGAACAAAAAATTTAATTTCTGTTCCCATATCGCGGAATGTGCCAATATCGCCGAATTTGCCAATATCGACAAATTTTTCCCTCCTTGTAAATTATTTCAATTCCCATGTTTGGCCAATGAAATTTTTTAATATCCAATCCTCAATTTAGATTTAGACTCGTCAGTTTAAGATTACGATTGTAATCACTCATAATAGGTACTCACTCATAATAGGTACTCACTCATAATAGAAAAAAGTACATACTGTAAATAATTAAAGGTTGATTCAAATTGCCAAATTATTAATCGCCAAAATATCTTAATTGGAACAATGTTAATTTTAAGTTATATATGGACTCAAAATCCACCTAAGTTTACGTACATGTTTTCTATAAAATAATTATTATAAAAATAAAAAAAAATTATAAAAATACAAGATATAAAAAAATATAATAAAAATACAAGATATATCCCCCTTTCACATTATGAGTAAGATTTGGGCCCTATAATTATATANACCACAACACAGAAGGAGAAGATGGCTACCCGGTAGCCGTCGTAATGGTTGGGAATGGTGGTAATTTGTTGGGGTTACATAGAAAAAATGTTGAGAAGTCCGGCGAGTCGAACCCGGTACGGATGATCATCGAGTCGCGGCTAACCACTACGCCAACTGCTCATATAAACTGACGTAGAATATGTTGATTGTGACGGGCGAACCTTTCGCGCAACAGTTTTGGATTACTCTAAAGGGTCTAAAATAGCACACCAAAAAGCTGTAAGCACGATTTTTCTCGGACAATAAGCTCACCACATTCAACACAAATTAAAAAATGCTCCTTCCCCTAAGTTAACGGGAACATTTTTTCTTATTTGTCGTCAAAATTTATACTGCAATTCTGGAATTAAACCTAGAAAGAGATACGATTTGAGAAACCAGACAAAAATCGTGAAATTAGGTATTTTGGGGCAGTTTTAGAATTTCTTAACCGAAATTCAAAAATGTGATTCCCCTTAAATCACGCGAGCATATCATTTTTTTGTGGTTCATGCGAAGTTTGAGCCTGAATCTTATACGGAGCTCTTGGAGGAGAATATTCTTTCAAAATTGTTAGGATTTTCCTAAGAACTTGCCGTAATTTAAGAAAATGTGTTGACGAATCTGAACCATTTCCTAGAATCTTTCAAGTTACAAGGTCCTATTTAAGATCACCTTTAAGCGGGTGCCAATAAACCAAGCAGACTGGACGTTCGTTATAACTTACGAAAATAATAAGTTCAGTTATATTTTTTTTATGTCTTATTATGTTAGCTGAAACCCAATCTAAAATGTTTCAGCTGAATAAAAATATTTATTCATTTTAGGAAAGATTGAGTTCGAGTTTTATTTTTGAAATCGTAAAAATTCAAAAAAATTCCAAACTATTATGGAAATTTTCCGCATTTTTTGTCCCAAAATTTGTTCTGATCGTTTTTTAAATAATGAATAAAAAACTAAAAAGTAAGCCACTTTAACTTTTTTTCATGTCATGTCTACATATTTTCTGAACTGTTGTTTGAAAAATCATAATATTTTAGTTTCCTCCATTTTTTGTCGTACTTTTTTTAGAAAAATTATCAAAAATTTTTCCGCAAATCCAGTCCAAAATTTTTTACTAGTGGTTTTTTTGAACTCTCCAATGAAAAATCAGGCAGAATCACATATTAATGTTTTGTGGATCTATAATATCCGTATGTCATCTAAATGACTTGTCGCCGATTTTCATTTCTAAACTATCGATGAAATTTTTAATAACTCGGGCTGTACCTCGATAAAGTGTCACTGAATATGTTAAATTTTATGCTGGTCAAGAAATTTCAAAATAAATTGTGGGGTGTTAATAGGCGCCATTTCTTTAGATGTGGAGAAACCATTTTTTAATATCAAAACAGCAGATTGAAGGTCAATTTTTTATCTCAAAAAAAAGGTTGTTTTTCTCTACTTTTTTGCCATTTTTGAACTCATTTTTCATGGGACAAACTTTTATATCAAGGAAAATTTTTTAATTAGCAACGATAAAACAAAGACTTTTTAAGCGCACTGACACCCGACAATGTCTGAAGTTATTAATATCGTCTTAAAAAAAATCTGTAGTCGAGTTTAGTTGGAAATGGATGCTACAGGTGAACAAGTGGTATTTCTATATTGTCCAGATAATTAGTTATGTAAGACTTTAATATAAACGTTTGCGATGGACAATTTTAATTGAAGAATAAATAAATAAAAAAAATAAATTTTCGACATTTTTTTCTTTCCATCTTATCGCTCTGAAAAAATGTACCAATCTGGCAGGACTTATGGCACCCCCTTAAATATTTCAAATTAGGAACAATAAAACTTTTTTTAAGCAGGATATACCATAGTTACAACCCTACTCGTTATTTTTTTAGGTAGAATCATTAAAAATTGACATTTTTTTCGACATATTCCCGTATTTATTTTTAACGCATGTTGTTGATTTTTATTGATCTTCAAAGTATTAATGAAAAGCAGAACAGAATTTGTGAAAAGTTTGACACAATAACTAATTGATATAAATTAAAAATTTTGTAAAAATTTCAATTTTAAGTTGACAAAAACTGTACATATCGAATAGTTATACTTGCGCGTTGCTGGGAATGCCACGTCGCATAACTGTGACGGTCGGAAATGATAGTGACCAATCAAATCACACGATGTCAAACTTAGTAAAAGAATCGTGTGATTTGATTGGTCAACTTTCAATTTTTGACGTCCACAGTTATGAACGCATTCTCACCAACGTGCAAGTATAATCTTCGATACAAATTGTGTCTCAAAAACATCAATATACTGGCAACAAGTGGATGTAATTTAAGTCCTATCGGATCTATAAATGCAAAAAACTTTTTAGCAATTCAATAAAAGTCGAACAAAATAAGAATGACATTATCTTGCACAAAATATAACATCATTTTTATTACGGTGCCTTTTTGGAGAACATATATTTGGATGGACAATGTTTCCAAAATGACCGCTACATGAAAATCATAAAACCTATTTCATGACATTCCGAGCAATTCATTATTGAATTAAGCACTTAAAATTTTAGATCTCCGCTTTTGCATCTTTGACGTTTTCGTCAAATGGAAAAATATTTTTACCATTTCAAAAATGGAAAACTTTACTATATTTTATAACTTTTTAAATTTCCATGAGATTTATTCAAAAAGAATATTGTTGCACAATTTGACATGAGTTAAAAATGCGAGAATATGATTTGACCAAAATAAAAGCCGATTTCATTGGCTTAATCGGAAAATTTAAGGCTTCTGATTGGCTTGCGAACGCGTCGGTTTGCATTTCAAGTATTCAAGATCTGACCAACGAGAGTCGTGTATTTATATAATATTTATTAGTTTGAACATATTTTTTTTTGAATCGTTTAATAAACAAAAACTATACAACTAACTAATTCCTTTCAATTATGAGGCATCAGTATAAGTTAATTTTTAATTCAACAAGAACGATTGTTCGTAAATAAAAAGCAGTTAATCAAAAAATGCAATTGAGCGTATAATTGTCAGTTCCTGAGAATTATAAAGCAAAAAATTATATTTCCTCTATAAACAATGAAATCATTCACACACGAACAATGTTTTGTGAATTACTTTTTTTGATAACTATAATTTTTAATTTAGTGTTTATTTTAATTTGAATAAACTAATGAAGCAATATAATAATTGCTCTGATTTCATTGCAGTTTTCGGGAGTGAAAGACCAATCCATGATAGTAACTACGACATATCTTAAAAAAAGAAAGAGATATCCACTTCACAGAAAAAAATATTTTCTAAAGAGAGTTACCGGCCGGAGGGCCATTTGGATAAAGGGTTTTTTGATGTTAAATACAGTTGATACCTCATATTATTTCAAGTCAACCCACATGGCTTGGAAAATATCAGCAAAACCTTTGTCGTAAGTCGACTTTTCTGACGCAACTTTAAATTAAGTACAAACAGGCCGCTAAAAAAGGTAATGCTACTTTTGCTCTATTTTACCCCTCGGAGTCGCTCCATATCAATTACGAGGTCCTCTGTTATTATTAGCCAGCTTTTCAACCAAACATTTTAGAAAAATTCGAACTCCTCAAAAAACGACTCATTCGATTGCGTTTCTTAGATAAATTCAAAACTAAGGCACAAATAATTCACGAGAAAATAATTTAAAAAAATAGTCCGAATCAGAAACTATTGTTTTCAAAAACATTTCAACAAAAACTGATAATTAAAAAAATTTCCAGTAATCTCAAAAAAATTACACAAAAAAAGAATCTGATTATTTTATTACCTTCTTATTCACGTAGATAATTGTGCTCAGTTTGAGCTATTAAAAAACGTAATCGATGAGTCGTTTTCAAAAGCCGAATTGTTTAAAAAAATTTTTTGCCAAAACAAGTGCCTAAATGACCAGAGGACCCCCGTATAGAATATGTATATTTTAAGGGGAAAAAGATTATGTCAGACCGACATTCAGCGGCGCGAAAAAAAGGCAGAGCAGGTCCCCGTTATAGATATTCAGATAGGAAAATAAATTGAAGTCAGATGAAGCACCAACAATGTTTGAATTACAATATCTAATCAAAAGTTTGGTGACCAACACTCAATTTGGAATTTTTAATTTAATGGTCAAACTAAAAGTTGAAACTAGTTGAAGTTTTTACAAACAGAAGTTAAATTAACAAACCTAAAATTTGTAAGTTATATCAATGTGGACGTCATTGTGTGTACGGAGAGCACTTACTCCAAAAATATTAATAAAATTTCACAATTATTTAGAAAACAAGTCAGCATAATTACAAAAAGTAGATCTATTACTGGACTGAGTGGGTTTAATTTGGAAAAAATTCAACTCGCGGTTGCTGACATCCAAAATACCAAAGTAATTTATTTCAATTTTTGGCTGGTTTAACACCCTTAAAAATTGACATTTTTGATATAATTCTAAATAAATTGATTTCAGATTCTGATTTCTCAAAGTTTTGCCGCCCACCGCCAGCAACAAACGTCGGCACAATATAATTTTTGGGACGGTTTTGATTATTTTTTACGCTAAATTGAAATGAGTTTACTCACCAATTCAAAAACATTGGAATGTGTAAAACAAACTGAATATACATTTTCAGTTATTTGAAAAGCTAGAATTTGTAAAACTTCACCATCCAACAAGCGTCTGGTCAGACCGAAATTTTTTTGTCGTCGTTTTCAGCGCAATAACTTTTAAGTACCCCAAAATTTTAACTTTGATAACGACTGAGAAAATACAGACGCATTTTTTGAAATTAACCTATCATTAACTTGAAATTTTTACGGAAGAAATCAAAAAATGTTTGTCTACCAGATAAATTTGCTCAGAAAGTTAGACTAAGAGGTCCTAGACTATGTTTAACATTGCGTTTGGTCTCGCGAGAGACGAGACGTTTTTGAGAAAAATCGCTTCTTAAAAAAGCGCAAAAGTTTGAATTTTTTATAGGACGATGAACACCGAAGTCCTAACGAGAAAAAACCACTATTTATGAATTTTTACCAACTACTGGATGAAAATGTTACAAGCGAATTAAATAATTTTAAAAACTTAAAAATGGATTTTGAACGATTTCGACTCGATTTAAGTTTTTCGCTTCGAACGAAATTGGGCATGTTTTTTGGCTTGGAGCGGCGCGAATTTAATAGAAAAGAATCGACAAAGACCTTTTATACTTATTATGCGCAAATCTCTGCACATATTCATTCTCGTTTAAATTTTTTTGATATAATTTTTTTTGGTTAATTTGTTTAATTTAGCTGCTTAGTTTTGAACTCTGTTTTTATGATTAGTTAATAGATATAGCAAATATTATTTGCTGGTTGCAATGAATTAATTGTTGAAGGTAGTTAAAAAAGAGGTTAAAGTTTATAAAAAACATCAAAATGAGGTTATTAATGAGGTTAAAATTAGGCTAACCTGGAAATTTTTATTTTTTCATACAGGTATTGTATTTTTTCTCGCGAAGGAAAAATTGTCCTTTAGCTAATCACGGCCAATTAAAAAATGTAACAAGGTGGATTTTGTTTTTAAACGCCAAGGCTATAGCCGATGTCAAGGGTTGAAATAAAATCCACTATTCCTGCCTTTTTGGCCGTAATAACCTCAAAGGCATAACTTTCATTCGCAAGTACAAACCAGTACATACTGTATACTGTTTTCCTAATAATAAAGTCGAATTTAAGATTTTTTTGATTAAATCACAGGATTTTGAGGTTAATTTGCCGAATTATATGATAATACACTAATTTCGTATTGAAATGTTATATATAAATTCTAACTTTCACTAGTTTTGATAAGATCCACCCTAAGGAAACCCCTAAGTCCCGCAACTCTTAAAGCTTTTGATATTAAACGAATTTGTTTTTATGATATTAATAGTCTAAAGAGATGAAAAAATTGGAATTTTAATTTTTAAACAATTTATAAGAAAAAATTGGATTTTTAAAACTCTGTTTTTGATTATAAATCGAAATGTGTTGCCCAGTTCTTTTGCACAAAGTGGCAAAGAATTCTTGGATTCGATTGTTTTATTGGTTATACTTTTCCAGTTTATGATAAACAAATAATTTTGAGATTAATTACACCTAAATTTTTATGGTAGAGTAAATTTAAAATGATTGTATGCTGATACTGCAAATTTTGATTTATGATTACAATGCAGTCCTGAATATGTTTGTAGTTTTTATTGCTGTCAATCAAATATAAATTTTATTTTATAATTTTTTTCTGGCAAAACTGAAAATTATACCACCTTCATTTATTCTGATTGAGAAAAGCTGGTTGATAGAAAACTTATTTTTTCAAATATTCTTAACGGGCACTTTCTCCGTCTTTTTCGTGATTTATTAAATTGATGCAACGGATTGAAGTCACAATATACAATATTGAAATTTATAATTTAGATTAAAATTTTTGAAACAAATATTGCCTTAATTGGTCGTACTTTTGGTCCATTTTGATGATGTGAAAGAGGAACTTTTAGTGATGAAATTAGTCACGGAAGCAATCTGTAATTGTTTATTTTTGTAAGTTAGATAAATTACCTGTGTGTCCTAACCAGTTTCTAATTTTCAAGACTTTTTCATCAAAAATTCATTATTTAATTAATTGCTAACGGCTTAAAAAAGGGAATGAGTTTTTACGCCCCAACAAGAAACTCAAAAATGCCATTTTTACAACAATTTATTTGTTTTAAATAATCCCAAGTTCCCTATCTATTTAATTTTTGAATTTTAATTATTTGAAACTTTAACGTAAATCAGATATCACATTTTAGTTGAGTCAAACCGTTTTTTTATTCAAACAATTTTTCGATCTATTAAATAATAGTGATGAAAGAGATATTCTGAGATTGTTTTGATATTTTTTGTACTTAAAATTCGAACTTTAAATTTTAATTTATTCTGCTGTAACAATTTCAAATATTTATTCTGCTATGGCAATATCATAGATTTATCTGCTGTGTAACTCTTCAATTTTTTATTTACATATTACAAGAAAAATTAATAAATTGTAGTATGATTATAATTAGATTTCTTGAAAATGCGTATAGAATTCGCGTTCTTACTTTAAATTAATGTAAAATTGTTAAAACTTTTTTACAAATTAATATTTAGAAACTGCCGCAAATCAGCGACATTACTAAGAAGCTTGCGCAAGCTATAACTTGCCTAACTGTCGTAGCACTCTGTAACCCTTTTGAGTGCGAATAAACAACAATAATAATAATTGTTAAGTTGTGCGACACAGTTAAAATGGTATTTTTTGATATATATCTAAGTATAAATCCGGAATTTACAACTCGATGAATCTATAAAACGTTATTTTTGTAAACGTCGAATTTTTAAATGAAATTCTAGAAAACCGCAAGTAGCCACGGTGGTGAAAATAAATAGCAAATTAATCGGTTTTTCCAAGGTCTTAATTCGCATGGATTATTCATAGGTCACCAAGGCCGAACATGCCAAAACACATGATTTTTCATTTTTGTTTTCAGTAATGAATGGGTCACAGCAAAATGGAAAAAAAGTTTCTAAACACGTTTTACTGTACGTTTTACTAACTGTACGTTGTACGGATTGTACGTTTTACTTTTTTGGTCATGTTTGATCAACATTTTTTTTGAGTAAAAAATGAAGAAAAAGAGTGGGGATCTGAACTTTGCTTCAAAGTTTCCCCATTTTGCTTTTTCGCCATATCGCGACCGCAGAAATAGGTCACTATCAAAATAAGGTTTCCATAGATTTTTAAAATTTCTGACAAAGCGAAACATAATGTGAAAAGTATTTTAGTTCAAGAAGGATAAAATAGAACAATTTGGCCTTTTTTGATCGATAGTAACCGTTTTCATAGATTATTATCAAATTAAATAATAGTTTTTTGAAAATTTGGTGAGTTTCTTTTGAAACAGCACCGTGGTCAGGAGGTGATAGCATTTGGTGATAGGGTAGTCAATGTGGGGTAGGTGTTAAGGTCGGTCCTGGTAGGAGCGTATGGTACACCAACGCCTTCCTCGAAATAATAATTGAGTGAATTAAAGCTTGAGGTGTAAAAATAAAATTCTATGGCAAAACATTTTTAAAGAATAATATCTTTCCTTTTCACCCTTTTTTCAAAAATTAAATAGTACGCAAATTAAGTGTAACTGTTTAATTTCAATATTTCATTCACTGGAGGAATTTTAGAGCTTAATGTTAACTCCTACAATCCGGAAACAACTTCTGGACTCCACAAGCGTTTTCAGCGGTCACGCGTGACCAATGTGTTTAAATCAAGGTATAACCTTCGTTTCATAATCAACATATATTTATCACTTGATTATATGGTAATTCTGATAATTTCTTTATAATCGTATCAAAACAAATGTGAAAAAAGTAATTAAGGCATTAATGGCATAAGAAAATATAATACGCATTAAGGCTAAATTGAACATTTTCCAAATTTGCAGTAAAGTCAAAACTTCACCAATTTGGGTGCTGAAACGTGCAAAAAAAAAATTGCATGTTTCCTATAAATTTCTACAATCAGCTCTTAAAAAAAAATAAAAAAGAAACTATTTTGAATGAAACCAAAGTTCAAGGCCAAATTTCAAAGTTCATCGTATGAGCTTGGGTAAGTAACCTCAAAAGAATCGGAGAGGTCGATTTTGGTAATGAAAATATAGCAACTATGGGTGAATTATGTACTGAAGCGGTCCACTAAAGGGCAAAAAATAGTCAAAAATTTTGAGATTTCACAAGGAGATTGTTGCCTCTGGCGCCCTTTCAGTACATATTGACCCATAGTTGCTAATATTTTCCCCTGAGAAAGTCGGCTCTTACGATTTTTTGAGGGTACTAAACGAGTCTATACGATGAACATTGAAATTTACGGTAATTTGATATACGGTAAAAAATATACGGTAT
This sequence comes from Oikopleura vanhoeffeni, assembly GCA_004367855.1. Taxonomy (NCBI): domain Eukaryota; kingdom Metazoa; phylum Chordata; class Appendicularia; order Copelata; family Oikopleuridae; genus Oikopleura; species Oikopleura vanhoeffeni. The sequence goes on from SCLH01001708.1 coordinate 74,495, forward strand.
TTGAAAAAGTACTCAAATTACGCCAAAAATTTTCAGGGTCAACTTCAAACATTTTAAAGACGTTTTCTCTCATTACGGTAGCAGTCCAAAAAAAATCACGTGACTAAATAATTCAAAAATAAGGGTCTGATATGTCATATATTTATCCTTATTTTCTTGGAAAAATAAGATCACGTGGACCTTTTGGAAGATATCATTTATGTTCAAAACTCTTAAATTTAAGTGTTTATTACACCGACAAAATTTTTCGGCTTAAATCTGACTACTATTATGTACTTGACCACCCAAAACCTTATTTTTGATTTAAAGGGTCCGTGATCGTTTTTGGTCTTGGCCCAGTAATGGAAATCTTAAAAAAACTTCTAAAACTTTGCAAAAAATAAGTACCTGGTAATACAGTGAAATTTCTAAAAAAAAAAAGCACAAACGTCAATTATTTAAATAGTTGATCTATCACTGTGTAAAATGTTTCATAATGAATGATTAAGGTCCTGAATTGCGAATTAAACGGGTCATGGTCACGCGTGACCGTAAAAGACTGTGGGAGTTAAAGTTTGGCTAACCGTTTAGGCAGGTGTTCCCAATTCTTTAGTCAAAATTATTTTTGCACCTCAAGCTAAACCCCCAATTTTCACCCGAGAATAAAATCGAGGAAGGTTAACAGACTACCGCTATCACAAAAACCATCTCCCTGAATGATAAGGCCAAAATGTTCTATTTAAAAATATTACATCCAAACGAATTATATTGTATAAAATCAGGTTTATTTTTTTTATAGATTAACTATCCCGTTAGGTTATTGATATTAATTTAAGTCATTTGCTCAGGGTCAGAGATACGGTAACTACATAATAATAAGAACGCTCACCCTGGACAAATCTGGCCAATGAAAATAAGTCGTTGAAGATTTGTCCATAGCATGGGGTCGGCAACTTTCTAAAATCCTTTGGTCTGATCTGCTCTAAAACAGTTTTCAAGCTATTTTGCCTTATCGATGTCAAATCCGGACTTCACTTCACTCCTATAAAAGTTTGCCTAGAGGGTTTGAGTTGAAAAATATCATTTAAGGGGGTGGTTCAACGCAGAATTGGCAAAAACGTAGTTTTTGTAAGTCGGTTAATGTAGAAACAAGAAAGATATGATACCACCAAGAAAAATGAAATATTTGAGTCAATAAGCGTCGAGTCAGGGTCAAAGTTAATTGCACTGATAGTCACTTCCGCCGGAAATGACGTTGACAAATTTCTCTTCGAAAAATTTAAAATGTAACTAATCCCCGGAGTTTAAGAGCTTATAGACCTTTTTTTTAATTTTAGAATTAATAAATATCCACAAAACTTATCTCAAAGAATTTCCCGAAAAAAATTCAATAGGCTTGAAATCTAGAAAAAACGGTTATTGGCCTATAATCATGGGTTTTTAAAACGTAACTATTTTAAAAAAAATTGTTTAATTAATTTTTTTTTGATTATTATCTCCGCAAAGGTCAAACCTCGTTCATGTACACTTATATCAAAAGAATTTTGATTAAACCTCTTAATTGTTCTCCAAGAGAAGGTCGTAGTCACATTGTCAAAATTAAATTTTAGTCGAAAAACATAAAATATTTTTTCTAAATTTCTTTCGAAAATAAAATTTTGATGAGCTTTCTTAGCGCAGAATTTAATGGCAGTTCAGAAAATATACTTTTGATATTTCTGCGATAAAAAATTAAGTCTCAAAACTCAAAATCAAATTGTCAACAAAAAAGACTATTTTCCTAGAATAGTACTTTCCGAGGGCAGTAAGCACTCTAAAAATACACTTATTGATTTCAAATACAGAAAATATCAAGTTTTGCACGTTCTGAGAAAAAATAAAACCCCGACGCCGAGTTATATTTCGCTCTCAGACATGGTAGAGAAGCTAATTTGTATCTTATTCTCATTTTTGTAATCGGTTTCAATCCAAAAAAATTAAAAAAAAAATTTCGATGTAAAAAGAATCTGTTAAAAAATTTGTAAAAAATTCCAAATTTACTAATTTTTTCTAAGTATAGAATTTCCTTTGATTGTCCGTAACTTTCAAAGTGAAATCCGTTGACGCTGATTTTGTTGCAGTGAAGTTCACTTTGAATCAATTAAATAAAAAGATTTTTAATTTCGAAATAAAAAATCTGAATTTTCTTAATTGATAAATCGACGTATTTTTCAAGGAAGCAAAAACTTTGACTGCGCATGAAAACCATAACTATAAAAGATAGCGAAATATGGAGCGCATAAAATCATAAGGCTCGCCAATTTTCACAAGTGCCTTTTTCCGCGAAAAATTAGCTTACTGTGGCTCCAAATGAAATTGGAACCAGCGCTCCAGGGTACCAAAAAACAGCCATTTTGAGGACTTTATCATGTGATTGTAGGCAAAATTAAAGGAAACAAATATAATCTGAGCGCATAACTTTTTTTAACTAACCAAATTTTGGTATGCCTCAAAAAAATCAGAATTATGTTTGATGACCATCGCTTTAATGAAATGGAACAGATAAAAGTCGAAATGACTTTTGGACCGGTAAAAAAACTTTTTGTTACTTTTTTTCGAAAAATTCAGACAAATATCTTCTGGGTCTCAGAAGCATGAAAATCAGCAAGTTTTAATTCCAGCTCAGAAACAAACGTTTGAAAATCACTAAGGGCGTAGAGTATCCCTTAATGTGCTGCCGAAATTGGCGTGAAAGAGTGAAAAAGAGCAGACTAGAGCAAAGCTGCCGAATCCCCAGTCCATAGAGGCTTTCCTTATCAACGATTTTCCGAAATCGAGCGTTCGATTTTTGGCCTCTGAGAGTTTATGGAGCCCTCAACCGTTTCTTTTTAATTGTATTGTTTTGCTCATAAGTCATCTTGAAATTTCTTGGTCACTTTAAAGTACATATGAGTGAGTTTATGATAAAAGTTTATGTAGCCAGATTCAAGGGGCCCGAGTTTTCAAAATTCCGGTGCAACATAAAATTAATTAGTAATCTGAACAAGGAAAACATCTAAGACCCTACTTTCGCGTTCGCGATTAATCTATTTTTGAAAGCTCTAATCGACAAAGTCGTGATATCCGGTGGTCACGCCGCACGCGAGAACACACAAGCTTTCATGTACAGGGTGTAAAGATTTTACCCTTTCTTTTTTCCAAATTCGTAAAATTTGAATTCGCGCCGTTTTGATTGGTTTGAATCTGAGAAAAGACGTTTAGGTTTTTGCCCAAATAAACGTCTCATTAGCGGATAGCAATTTTACTAATTTGGAAAAAAGAAACCGTAAAAATCTTACACCCTGTATAATTTATTATTACCAATTTGCTTTAAATGGAATATTGGCAATTTTGACCATCAAGTATTGAAAGTCATGAACAAAAACTTGATAAATTTTTTCTCGTGGTATTGCGCTGCAAATTATCCCGAAAAGGTATCTAATTCATATGCTTCAACTTATTTTTTCGAGAATTTTTGACAATGGGAACAGCCCTAATCATTATTTAATTATTTATAATTAATCAGCTTTAGGGGGTTGTGGCCCACAACTTGTTGGGTGTGAAAAAGCAAGAATTGAAGAAAAGTGTTTTTATTTTCTGGTATAGTGAAAACAAACAATCTTAAAAAATATAATGCCTGTGATTGGATACAGAAGTAAGAGCCCAATCACGCAACGCCGCGGATTGTATCTTATTTTCACCCTCTTGAGAAAATTCAGCCAAACCGCTTTATGGTGCTAAACAAAAAAAAACTTCCATTGGCGAACTGTAAATTATTCAGAACTACATACTTCAAAACATAATTCGTTGATTTCAAATTTTTAGCAAAATTGACGAAGATTTTCGAATATTGCAAACGTTCGCCCCAACGCTGTAGGCCTGCTACAAACAACAAGAATTTTATTTCAACGGGCGGCCGAATCGAGAATTTTACTTGCCAGTTAAAAGGAGAAGGTTTTAGTTTCCCGGATATGTTTTTTCTCATTTATTCTTATCTCCCGTTATTCGACTCTTGCATTCCAGCTGAGAAGTGGGCAATTTGTCCCAGCAATTCCAACATTTACACCCACAACCTCTTTAAATAATCATTATTCGGAAAAATGTGCAGAAAAAAGTAACAATACGAATAAAACAACCGGTCATTGTGAAAATTAAAAAAGTTTTATATAAGATAAAAATACATTTATTTTAAAAGTGGTCAACATAGTTTCCTTCTAAAATAGTTTAATTTTTAAGGTGCAATCGATTCTTTTTTTTTTCTAATTTGAATTGCGAAAAATACCTTTGCTTTTAATAATAAAAGAAAGAATTAAGTGCTTTTATGATTGTCAAACCTCCTAACAGTAACAATGTTTTCGAGTCCTCTCTGAAGTTTTATTTCATCTGAACGCATTAAAATATTATCGGAAACAACACGTGTTTAAGGGGTGGTTCCGTGTCGCATTTTAAGTGCAAAAAAAAGGGTTTTTAATCGCCCACATTGTCGCAAAAGTACAAACGATGGACCAAATATTACCTTTCTCAATAATTGAACAAAAATCTAGCATCCTAAAGAAAAAATCAAAATGAACGGAGCTCGTCCAATCAGAACCGTGCTACAAAATACGGCGTTATTTTCAACCACCTGTATCCTCTCGGTTTTTAAGGTACACATTCGACTTATATGAATGTGTAGCTGAAAGTCCGTCCAGATCAGTAATAGAGATTTTTGTCCAATTTTCTGCATTGCTTCAGAACACAAAGAAAACAATATCTCGACCCTATTTTAGGCGCTCATCGAAATGTATCTTGATTGGATTGAGATGCATAAAATTATTATTTTTCCTTAAAACAAGGTATTTATTAACTTTTCGGGGCAAAATCCATCAATCATAAGTGAGAGTAAAATAAAATTGTGCGAAAAGCAGGCAAACTTTCGCGAAATTCAAATGTATCCTCCGGGATTATTCTAACAAAATCGAACATATAGAATGTGGCAGCTGAAGAGTCCGAGCAGATCATAAAGAGAGTTTTTTGGTCCAAATTACTTTCTCCATTTTCTATTAATCCTGTTTTGATCTTTCCCAGACGAAATTGATAAATTTCAACTTTTTCATACAAAATATTTTGAAACCTCAAAAGTGCTTCCTGACCATGTATGGAGATAAAAAGACTACCTATATGCAATCGTCTATATTTTCATAAAAAGGCATAAAAATAAATAATTGGGAAAAGTTGTTTATAGAGCCTCATTTTGCGACGACCACCCCTTAAAATAAAAATATTACGAACGAAATGTTTGAATCAAATGAACCGGAATTAACGGCCCAAAATTCAAAACGATTTATCCACATGCAAATCGGATCGGATTTGATCAATAAGCATAACTTAGATAGTTACATACACAGTCACGCAAAAATAATGTGCAATTGTATTTTTAACAAAATATATATAGATGCGGCCGTTCAACTTGAAATGAGCAGCATATTTCATGTTTAAATTCGACACATTTTTTATTTTAATTTCTGTAAATTTCAGAGTTCACTTTTTAATTGAAACACACAATAGAAAACACCCTTCCGCGCAAAGAAAGAAGAATGTGACAAAAGGGATATTTTGGGTTATCTGACAACTTAAATGATAAATGTCACTAAATAACCAAGAATTAATTGTATGTAAAGTTTGTGACTTATTTTGTTTCAAATTAACTGTAATTTCACCAAATCCTTTTATAAAACGTCAACAGAATTGATACTCGGCTCGATATTGGCACTTCGGCGATAGGAGGACAGAATTAAATTTCGGTTTATTAATGAAAAAGAATGGCTTCAAAATAAGACGTCCAAATTGTAATTTTTTTTAATTTCTTATAAGGAGTTTCACTATGGTCAAGATTAAAGTTTAAAAGCAACATGTGTAGAATTAAGTACATCGAACGCCATCAAATATAAGTTCAAAATAAATTGGGAAATTCAATCTTAAATATGAGTCATTCATGTCGCACTCAAAGTAATTTTCAATATAAACTTCAAACCGTCCACGAATTAAGGCGATATTTGGCTCTTTCGGCGATCTGGGCACTGGTAGATTAACTTAAAAATCTTGAAATTGGAAGTTTTTTCCAGCGATATTGCGCCGGCGATATAAGACTCTTCCTTATTAGCGTACCTATTACCAAAAAAAGAGAGAATATTAAAGCAAATGATCATCGTAAAATCAGCTATTGTATAACAACAATTTCGAACTGCTTTTTGTGATTTAAAGGATTAGAACCCGTCGAAAATAGAACTGCAGATTAGCCCAGGCGTTCACCGCCCGACTTGACGCTTTCGGCAGGCTATCGAGTGAAGAACTCAATTGCCGGGAAATTGAAACGTTACATTTAAAAAAAACATTAATTGGTGAATTAATCAGAACGCAACCGATACTGGGCCAAATTTCAAAAAAAATAATAACATCAGAAAAAAATCCGCTCGAACTCAAACACCGTTGCAATCGTTCTCAGAACGTATGACTTGGAAAGTAAACTTCCGTAAAGTTTCTTCAAATGTGATCTTGAAAGTTTTTACAGCGCACGTTTTTTTTCACCAGCGAAATATTTTTCGGAACATCTGCTCAATGAATCAAAAAACAAATAACTTCCTAAATGGCATGCAAAGGTTGTTGAGTACAAAACGTGAAGCTCGATGGTAAATAAAAAACACTTAAATATTAGGGAATGGTTTATTAAAAAGGTGTCCCAACAACAAAAAGAAACAAAAGGCCTCCTTGAGTAAAAAACAGTTAACCCCGCACAGCACCGGAGCCATTTGAAAAACACCTGTAGATTAGAGACCAAAACGCAGGTACTTCGGGGTACTACTTTTTTAGGAATTTTTTTTTTCGAATCTTGCTCCAATTTTAACTTTTGATCTGACTTTTTGACGTCACCTTTTTATTTCTTCAGAAGTGATTTCAATGAATGCGTAGGTGGGTTTTTATTTTTGGATACACAATCGACTTAACTATCGACTTAAACTTTGGCCCCCTGGTTTTTCCTGTCACTCGAACCTAGCCCGTGTGGTAGCCAGCATTATACTGTTATTATAAAACATTGAAACGGCTTGTTGGCATTTTAGAAATAATAAACTTAGCAAAATATTAGAAGTAAACACAGAAGGAGGATAATGAGGCTTGTAAACATGTTATTAAAATACTTGGGATGCCGAGTGATAGTGAGCTCCTTCAGTGAACAAGTTTACGAGTCTAATCAATGAAGAAATTCCGAAAACCTGCGATTCCTTTCGATTGATCTTATTTCAAAATTTCTTCGGTAAACACTCTAGAATAATTTCATTCATTTGAAGCAAAATTTATAAAACAAAATTTGAAAATTTCATAATTATAGAAGCTTAATCCAAAATTAATCCTAAGAAGCAATCTCATATGTTCAAAATAGACTATTATCAACTTAGATTTTGGCCAATCAGAGATCAGAAGAACAATTTTTCGAAAAACTCCCGAAAAAAATTTCGGTCAAAAATAAATACATTCATCTCCTCAGATTTTGCTTGTTATGCGAGCATATAAGAAAAGCTTCAATCGCGTCCCCCTAACATGAACATAATAAATTCAAAACTTCAGTGAACAAGTTTAGCGATAATGCAATGACGAAATGTTTCCGAAAAAATCCAGGATTCTTTGATTTCGCCCCGAAAAGACGTCAACTAGAAGTGTAACATTTTTCTCCCTATATATTCAATAAAAAAATTTAAAAAAACTGTGATGAACTGTTTATTATGCTATTTTCATTGTTTAAGAAAGACTCAGAATGTCAGTTTACTAACGGTCATGCAATAACTGTTCATGCCTGAATCAGGTTTTAAAAGGTTCCGAAAGCAAGTTTATCACGTAAAAAGATAAGCAAATATTCTGTATCAATGACTTTATATTTTAAGAGGCTATTTTAGCAAATTATTCATGATCCTTAAAAGCATAGATTCGGCGAAAAAAAGTTTGGCGAAAATTAATGCTATTTTTGCGAGTCAATTCTACTAGACTGTCCGACGTTTGTCCAATCATGGAAACTAAAGCATTTTGGAAATTTACAAGGACAATTTGAAAATAAGCGATCGATCAATTTGGGGCGAAGATTTCAAAAAAAATAGGAGAAACCTTAAATTTTTGTAAAAATGCCAATTTTTGTTTTTTTTTTTTTTTTTTTTTTTTTACTTTCTGATTAGTCAAAAATAAACCCAATCACCATCAAGAGATTTGACCTGCCAAAATGTCGCCGTGATTCACTGATTACAGCGATATATTTTTTTCAGTTTTTATCATATTTTGATACATACCGAACTTGCCAAATTCAAGGTAAAGTGGTATTTCGGCCTAAAAATTGGAAAAAATTTATTAGAGAAGAAAATATACCACGAACCAAAGAGATAGATCAGGTACCATTTGAAGCCAATCAAAGACTATATTTTCAAGTTTTAGATCTCGGACAGTCTAAATTCTACATAACTCATTTCTTTATTTTTTTTCTATTCTCCGAGTAAATTTCCATGCATGTATACTTACTAATAGGCTATCGTCATTTTGACTTGGTTTCAATCCATCTCTGACTAAAGTCTTCTATCAAACGGCGATTTTCAATTTGCATAAAATTGCCTCCGTCTTCTTTGGATAACCCGCTCTATTTTTTCTCTCCTCTTTCCATCTGCTTTTTTTGCTTGCCCGAAATCTACTATACCTATTAATAGTTTACTTACAAAACACTCCTTTCCACGCATTTATCCGAAAAAGTAGCGTTGTTATGTCAATTTGAATATTTTTAGAAACGTTTGATTCGCTCACGCTGGTGGTTAAGGGTAACTCGGTAATTTGGGAACTAAGGGGGAAAGATTTCGACTCTCTGATGGCTCTTCCCTCGGCCTTTCACAGGTTTAATATTTTTGTTAACATTTTTCTTCAGAATTTTAAGAGAGCTCAAAATTCGTAGGGAAATAATTTACAAATTTTTAAAATTTCGGCTGTGAAAGCGTTCATTTTATACAATGCAGTTGATGTTAAATGGCTCTTAAACAAAGTTGATCGTGTAAAATAAAATGTTTCTTACGTAGTTAATTTCACCAACCAATTAGCGCGTTTAATAATCTCTTCGCCTATTGATGCGGTGACAAACATTACTTTTGGACTTAATTTAATTATCTTTCATTTTTTGCATCGTAAATCAACCATTTTAAAATAACATTTTTATGTTTTGGCGCGTTTTTCATTTAATTTATTTTAATTATATCCTATTCCCGAGTTAAAGTAGATCAAAATGCTAGGTAAAAATACAAACCATTAAAAGGTAAAAATTACAAGGTAAAATAACAAACAAATACAAAACGGAGAGTGGACGGGCCAAACCAACCCAATCAAATCCCTGAATTGAACACACACATTGGTTTGTTTTTTACCTAGGCAATTTGATCTTACATTACTCGAATAGGATAATAATTATAAATTTTCGTAGGGTTTTTCGAGATATAATTCATTTTTTAAATAGGTTCATTTAAAGAAAAATGGTTTCATTTGACGTTTCGGTTATCGATAATCATAAAGTGCGAGAAAATAAGGAATAAATTATAAAGGGAATTCTTTTGCTGTCGAGCAGATTTGCTTAAATTTAGCTGGAAATAGTTACGCATTTTTTAAAGTGAGTATCTGGGCCTCAAGGTTTGCGCACAAATTTATATTATGATTATGAAATGTTCTTTCAAATAAAAATATCTCACTTTTCACAAGCCAGGCGCCAACTTAGTTTGAAAGTGGTGTTCGATATTTTTTTTGTTATGATTACTTGAAATGTTTTTTAAAAATTTACATCTACCATTCAAACATCAAATCTGCAGGTAAGAGAAATAGCTTGGAATTTTCCGACGCAACTAATTTATTCTCTTTTGTGACTTCCAAACAGGATTAAAATTAATTCAAGTTTGCCGGGACTTCTTCGAGTATTACTGTCGCGCAGTAATTCTCGCAAAATTTGAGTTAAACTCTCCCTTAAATCGCGTGATCTATTGAATCTTTCTGCTTATCCTGTGGTTCATTCTTTCCCGATGTATTAGTGTTCTCCACTCCAAGTAAGAATCCCATGCCATGATACAAATAAGGTCGGTTTCCTCTGTTAATCTCTATGTAAATAATAATTATTATAAAAATGTGGGCTATAAAAAAGTTACCAAAAAATGTAAGCGGGTAGTTTTTAGCGCGGCGGATATAAACTTCATTTTTCTAACTCGATCAGGTAACGCACCGAGCAAAAACGCCCGCAGCGGGCCCACCCTAGGCTAATCGTGATTCAGCACCAAGAATGACAGTTAGGCGCTAACTTAGGAAAGTTCTGATTTTACAGTCACAAGCGTTGTTATCGGGATTTTACGAAGTTGTCTGATTAATTAAGTAATGTTTAGTACTGAAAACATCCCAATGCGCCCAGTATTAAAGCCTTTGGCTGGTAACCAATTTGGTACAGAAATAAATTATCTTTAAACGCAAAACATAGTTTAGATAGTCGCCATTGAGTTTGTATTAATGTAAAGAAAGTTTCAAAAGAACAAACAAATGCAAATAATGACGTTCAGTAATCAGTGAAAATTATGTTATGGTACAAAATTCCTGAACCGATAAAAAAGGTTCCGTGTTTGATTAAGAGACAGTTTCAAATAAGTAGGAACGACAAAAATGTATTTTCTAAAATTTTTAATTTACTTTTAAATTGTGCACTCTTTGACAATAATATCCAGTAAAAATTTCAGTAAAAATTATTGAGTATTTTTTGTTTAAATTGGCATTATTGCTTGAAAATGAAAAACCGTTTCAAAAATTGTCCTATGAAACTTTTAATTAAAAATAATAAAGAAAGATTCCCAAGGTTGATGATAGCCATTTCAAAAAGCGTCTTTCATTTTCAAAGCAAATAAATGACAGTTAAAAAAAACATTGTACTTAATAAGTTGCTGAAAAAAACAATTTTTTGCTGCTCTTCGTTTTTAAAATTTTTATTCAGACAATAATCTTTCATCTCGTTCATATGACCCTAGAATAAGGTAGTACCGGGCAATTTGTTTAACATATGCTTAAATACTTTGTATTATCTACTAAATTAGTAGTAATTACAAATATGTTAAGGCTAAAAACAAATTTGCCGTTACACTTATTCAGGTCCGATTCCCTTTAACCAACCTTTTGGTGATTGAATAGATGTAGGCTGAAAAGATGAGAAAGCGGCCTCATGAAGTGGCTAGAAGGGGTCTCAGGAGTGTCAGGATTGCTCCCCCAACCTACAACTTTCAAATCGACCCAAAAGGTGTTTAAAGGATATGAACGTAGATGAAAGATTATTGTCTAATAGGATTGTTAAAAACGAAGAGCAACAAAAATAGTGTTTTTTTCAGCAACATGAAACTTTTGATATTCGAAAATGTCGTACCGAATGGCTTCCTCCAATGCTCATTTTGATTTTCTTTAAATAAGGACGAATTGGCACAAAACCTTATTAAAATTCTTTGTTGTCTAAGAGAGCATGATTTGGTTTTATAACGCTTCAGACAATTTTTTCGGAATTTTTAGGGAGGGAATCTTCAGAGATAACCATTTACATTGATAAAATAGGATATTTTTATCTGGCATTTTTCACTTTAATTTTATATATAATTATAGGGCCAAAATCTTTAACCATAATGTGAAGGGGGATTCGAATATCAAAAGTTTATTGTTGCTGAAAAAACAAATATTTTGTTGCTCTTCGTTTTAAAATTCCTATTTAGACAATAATCTTACATCTCGTTCATATCGACCCTAGAATAAGGTAGTAACGGCAATTTGTTTTTGCTTAACATATTTTTAGTTACTACTACTATTAGTAATAATTACAAATATGTTAAGCAATATGTTAAACAAATTGCCGTTACTATCTTATTCTAGGGTCAATATGAACGAGATGAAAGATTATTGTCTGAATAAAAATTTTAAAACGAAGAGCAGCAAAAAATTTGTTTTTTTCAGCAACTTATTAAGTACAATTTTTTTTTAATTGTCATTTATTGCTTGAAAATGAAAGACCGCTTTTGAAATGGCTATCATCAACCTTGGAATCTTTCTTTATTTATTTTTTAATTAAAAGTTTCATAGACAATTTTGAAAACGGTTTTTCATTTTCAAGCAATAAATGCCAATTAAAAAAAAATACTCAATAATTTTACTGAATATTTTTACTGGATATTTTGTCAAGAGTCACAATTTAAAAGTAAATTAAAAATTTTTTAGAAAATACATTTTTGTCGTTCCTACCTTATTTGAAACTGTCTTTAATCAAAACGGAACCTTTTTTATCGGTCAGGATATTTTGTACATAACATAATTTTCACTGATTACTGAATTCATTATTTGCATTTGTTATGTTCTTTTGAAACTTTCTTTACATAATACAAACTCAATGGCGACTATCTAAATATGTTGCGTTTAAAAATAATTTATTTCTGTACCAAATTGGTACCACCAAGGCTTTAATACTGGCGCATTTATGTTTTCAGTAATAGTACATTACTTAATTAATCAGAACTCGTAAAATCCCCGATAACAACGTCTTGTGACTTAAATCAGAACTTTCCTAAGTTAGCCTAACTGTCCGATTTCTTGGTCTGAAATCACGATTAGCCTAGGTGGCGCTGCGGCGTTTTTGCTCGGTGCGCTACCTGATCGAGTTAGAAAATGAATTTATATCCCGCTGCGCTAAAACTACCCGCTTACATTTTTGGTACTTTTTTATAGCATTTTTTTATATATTTTTACATAGAGATTAACAGAGGAAACGCCTTATTTTTATCATGGATGGGAATTCTTACTTGGAGTGGAAAACTATACATTCGGAAGATGAGACAACGATAGCAGAAGATTCTAGATCACGGATTAAAGGGAGGTTTACTAATTTTGCGAGATATTCTGCGCGACAGTAATATCGAAGAAGATCCCGGCAAACTTGAATTAATTTTCATCTGTTCTGGAGTCACAAAAGAGAATAAATTAGGTGCGTCGGAATATTCCAAGCTATTTCTCTTACCGTGCAGTTGATGTTTAATGGTAGATGGTAACATTTTTAAAAACATCAGTCATCATAACCAAAAAAAAATATCGAACCACTTTCAACTAATGAGCGCCTGCTTGAAAAAGTGAGTATTTTTATTATGAAATACATTCATAATTATAATATAATTGTGCGCACCTGAGGCCCGATACTCACTCTAAAAAATGCGTTAACTATCAGCGAATTTAGCAATCTGCTCGACACAAAAGAATTCCTTATAATTTATTCCTTATTTTCTCACTTTATGATTATCGCAATAACCGAAACGTCAAATGAAACCATTTTTTTAAATGAACCTATAAAAAATAATTATATCTCGAAAAACCCCTACGAAAATATAATATATATCTATTCCGAGTAATGTAAGATCAAATTGCCTAGGTAAAAATACAAACCAATTGTGTGTTCAATTCAGGGATTTGAGTTGGTGTTGGCCCGTCCTCACTCTCGTTTGTATTTGGTTTGTTTTTTACCTTTATATTTTACCTGTTGAATGGTTTGTATTTTTACCTAGGCATTTTGATCTACTTTACTCGGAATAGGATATAATTAAAATAAATTATGAAAAACGCGCGCTAAAATAAAAATGTTATTTAAAATGGTTGATTACGATGCAAAAAATGAAAGATAATTAAATTAAGTCCAAAAGCTAATGATTTGTCACCGCATCAATAGGCGAAGAGATTATTAAACGCGCTAATTGGTTGGTGAAATTAACTACGTAAGAAACATTTTATTTTACACGATCAACTTTGTTTAAGAGCCATTTAACATCAACTGCATTGTATAAAATGAACGCTTTTACAGCCGAAATTTTAAAAATTGTAAATTATTTGCCTACGAATTTTGAGCTCTCTTAAAAATTCTGAAGAAAAATGTTAACAAAAATATTAAACCTGTGAAAGGCCGAGGAAGAGCCATCAGAGAGTCTAAATCTTTGCCCCTTAGTTCCCAAATTACCGAGTTACCCTTAACCACCAGCGTGAGCGAATCAAACGTTCTAAAAAATATTCAAATTGACAATAACAACGCTACTTTTTCGGATAAATGCGTGGAAAGGGAGTGTTTTGTAAGTAATACTATTAATAGGTATAGTAGATTTCGGGCAAAGCAAAAAAAGCAGATGGAAAGAGGAGAGAAAAAAATAGAGCGGGGTTATCCAAAGAAGACGGAGGCAATTTATGCAAATTTGAAATCGCCGTTTGATAAGAAGACTTTAGTTCAGAGATGGATTGAAACAAGTCAAAATGACGATAGCCTCATTAGTAAGTATACATGCATGGAAATTTACTCGGAGAAATAGAAAAAAAATAAAGAATGATGTTATGTAGAATTTAGACTGTCCGAGATCCTAAAACTTGAAAATATAGGTCTTTTTGATTGGCTTCAAATGGTACCTGATCTATCTCTTTGGTTCGTGGTATATTTTCTTCTCTAATAAATTTTTTCCAATTTTAGGCCGAAATACCCACTTTACCTTGAATTTTGGGACAAGATTCGGTATGGTATCAAAATATGATAAAAAACCTGAAAACAAAATATATCGCTGTAATCAGTGAATCACGGCGGACATTTTGGCAGCGTCAAATCTCTGATGGTGATTGGTTTATTTTTGACTAATCAGAAAGTGGCATTTACAAAAATTTAAGGGTTTTCTTCTATTTTTTTTTCGAAATCTTCGCCCCAAAATTGATCGATTGGCTATTTTCAAATTTTCCTTGTAAATTTCCAAAATGCTTTAGTTTCCATGATTGGACAAACGTCGGACAGTCTAGTAGAATTGACTCGCAAAAATAGCATTAATTTTCGCCAAATTTTTTCGCGGAATCTAGCTTTTTAAGATCATGAAATAATTTGCTAAAATAGCCTCTTAAAATATAAAGTCATTGATACAGAATATTTGGCTTATCTCTACGTGATAAAACTTGCTTTCGGAACCTTTAAAAACCTGATTCCAGGATGACAGTTATGCATGACCGTAGTAACTGACATTCTGAGCTTTCTTAAACATGAAAATTAGCATAATAAAAGTTCATCAACCAGGTTTTTAATTTTTTTTATGAATATATGGGGATAATATATAGGGATAAAAATGTTACACTTCTAGTTTGACGTTTTTCGGGGCGAAATCAAAGGAATCCAGATTTTTCGGAACATTTCGTCATTGATTATCGTAAAATTGTTCACTGAAGGAGCTCACTATCATCGCATCCCAAGTATTTTAATAACATGCTTACAAGACCTCATTATCCTCCTTCTGTGTTTAGCTTTAATATTTTGCTAAGTTACTATTCCTAAAATGCCAACCAAGCCGTTTCAAATGTTTTATAATAAATTATAATGCATGGCTACCAACCATCGGCTAGGGTTCGAGTCGAGAAAACCAGGGGCCAAAGTTAAGTCGATAGTAAAACGCTGCTAGGGTAAATAAGGGCTTTAATTTTCAACATAACGAAAAAACATTTTTGGGCTACCTAGTGCTCAGAAAGTAGGTTTGAAATGATAGTTTTCAGCCTTTATTTCCATTTTTAATCAATTATTTCTAACACGTGATATTTAAAGTATGAGGAGGTTCCTCACAGTATAATTTACTACCGCTTAAATATAAATCATTCGGAATAAAAGATCTTGAAAATTTTTCTATAGAAATTTAACATAATATCTTTTGTCGAAAAATATAATTTTGAAAATGAGGGTAATCTCTATAGCGCGTGTTCGAATCCCAATAATGTTGTCTTAGTTATTCGCTCGGGTATGGATCGTATGGTAATAGGGAAGGCGGCTTGATATTGGGAGCGCCAAAGTTGATTGGTGCGTAATAATTTTTGACATACACAGGGCACTGATGAATGTGATAATAAACTTTGTTTGCGCGCGAAAATTATTTATGTTCGTTTGCTCTTTTTTGTTCTACATTTTGTTCTACCTACATAACATTTGCTACATGTACACAGGAAGTTTACAACATTAAAATCTTTATTTTGTTTTCAGTTCAATTTATGGGTTTAAAAGTTCAAATTTCTGCCGGTTTGAACAGTACATGGCCTAAATTGGCCGCTCAATGTGCATAGTTTATAATATCGCTTTCAAAACGTTTGTTATCGCGCATTTTTCTTTGTCCCCAATCGTCGATTTAAAATAATCGATTTCTGGGTATCAGTGATACCGTATCACCATTTATTGTTGTTTATAGGATCGAAAAAATTCTTTATTTTTACTTATCAAAAACAACGCCACCAAGTGATCGAACCTTTATTTTGTAGCATCGTGTTCAGCGCCAAAAACTAGTTTCCACCTTTTTAAGTCGATACAACATCGTTATCAGCTATTTCCATGTTCAGCACTGCTGCTGTACCATCAGTGAGAGTTCTCGGTTATGAAATTTTGAATATTAATTTCGACTAGAATTGTTCACCGAATCGAAAAAGGGTCCTTTAAAAACTCAGAGCGGTAGGTATTTTGTTTATTTCTAAAAGTGTAAAATTTTGGTTTTTGGCCACCCAAGACAGCGCCACCGAGTGATGATACCAAACAAATATCGGCATCAAAATGTACAGCGCCATAAACTATGTCAGTACCTTATTTTCATATTTTTACGATCGTGTTATTGTTAAACCCTCTCACACATTAAACGCCATTCGGGGACGCTACCATAGCGCTTATTACGGGAAAAGTAAAAGTGCTTGCAACTTCACTGTTCTTTAGTCCGTGAGATAAAGGATAGACCTAACTTTTTATACTCTTTCATTTACTTTACTTACTCGTAAAGTTTGACTATATTAACCCCGTAGAATAGTGACATTTACAAAGTGACCTTTAACCTACGCAATTA